>CM067369.1:244412115-244520514 GCA_034401795.1 Chaetoderma sp. LZ-2023a | reverse complement strand
CGCATGACACGTGTGTTCTGTGCATATGCACTATGTATAGTTATGTTGCTTAATAGCTCTCAAATAACAGATTACAATATGAACAATTACAATGCTGTTCTAAGAATCTCTGGGAATTCACATGCACTGTCATAGTTATGTCCTAGTCCGGCATTTGGATATAAGTTTTTTGGTCTCTGTTGAACATGGCGTTATGATCTTTGTTGATTTTGATATGCCAGGCTGTAGCTTTCTCAAATACGAACGATGACCACATGTCCCGCTTGCTTATTATGAGAAATTCAAGATGCCCTCAAAACCTTTATTGCTCAATGTCTATAGTTAATATCTTGGCTCAATACACCTTCCTAGTGAATAGCTTTGCATGGGCATTCTCTCTCGAACAAGATGCTGTACATTCAATTCTGTGATATATGTTTGGGTAGTCCAAACGCACTTTTACTGAATCACAATTTTTTGAATAATTCGTGATTCAACATCTGTGCTTTAATACCCTCCATGGAATACGTTTTGTAATATGGATTTTAATCCACTAAATGAGTCATTAAAGGTCAACAGGTGAGGAATGTTAGGTATTGCTAAAAATCTGTAAACAGACTGTATCAGCAACCAATGCATGTTCTATTCTAGATGTACCTGACATGATTATTAAAGTGGCATAAACACATCTCGTTCATGAATATTATCCTTGGCAGTAATTAGACCCACAGTGCCCTGGGGTTAACGCATACCATATTTGAATATATTCTACCTGCACACTCCCTATCTAGATGGGATGACTTCTGTTTTGGAGTAGGAAGATACACAGGTATCTATGTGCTACAGTCAGCATAATAGCATGGCATACTCTGGTATTACACACCCAGAGTAACAAAATCTTGTGAGACATTCGACCTCGTTCACTATGGCTTGTTATAAGGTATGGGCAGCTGAAATGGGAAGCGGATACATATAAACACCAAACGCACGTACGTCGCGCCAACCAATGTTTGGATCTTTTATAAAGAATGTAAAGAGATTTCATTACCAGGCAGTTCTCTGGTGATCAATGGGACATAATAAACCTTCGTATCTGAAGCCCTCCTAATATAGATGGAAACAAGAAGAACACGCAAACACTGTTCAACCCATGACTGTTCCCGAAAATACCGACCAGTAGAGGTGAGACGTGATGGACCCATTTTTTCACACCTTTTAATATGTTGTTGCCTCAGTCACATTGTTCTCTCCTTTGTTATTTTGACACCTTTTTTCCTTTGATTTCCGCGACCTTTTGTGTCGGTTTCTTTAGCTGAGACCAGATCGCCCACATTCTGATTAGATGTTATATGTAGAGTGTAGCTATCCTGTATTAAATCCTGCCATCCAAGCAGATGAGTCTAATGGTAATTAGCATAATGATGATTGATAAGGGCTAGTGTATTGCGTAAGGATGATTGACAGGGTACATGTCTGGACTCGTCTTTTCAGGACTCTGTGAACTCATTCAATGGCGAATCCCCGCCCCCTCAATAAATCATGTGACTCATGTGATCCAAAGATGAACACAGTGATGTGAGCAAGAAGGCCCTGACCCTAGCCATGCTAGAAGAAATGTACCCTCAGGAGACATGGATAAGGATCTACACAGATGGATCAGCCAAAGATGCAATTAGGAGCGGAGGTGCCGGACTGCACAAACAGTGTCCAAACGGACAACATGAGTCAGCTGCAATACCGACAGGCAAACACTGCACAAACTACAGAGCTGAAGTCGAAGCACTGGTTCATGCAGCTAATACCATCAGCAGATCAGCAGCCCCTATTGCACAGATTGTCTTTTTATTTGATGCCCGCTCCGTCCTTGAGGCTATCACCAAATATAAGCTGCCACAACTTGAAGAAGCACTACAAACCATTAAATGCTTTCAGATAGCAGTGCAGTGGATCCCCTCACACTGTGGAGTCCAAGGAAATGAGGAAGCAGACAAGATGGCAAAGGTGGGTGCAGAAGAGAATCAGACGGAAAACATGGTTACCCATACAGAGATGAAGACTATCATCAAGTCACTCTATAGAACACCTCAATCAGAAGATGCCTACCATCATCTCTCGAGGCCAGAGCAAGTGACCATTTTTCGTCTCAGAACTGGACATAACAGACTAAACCAACATATGTACAGGCGGATCCACCTTACGACATCACCCGCGTGTCCTTTTTGAGAATCAGAACAGACCACAGGACACATACTTTAATGTTGCAGTACGTATCAGCTGCGGGGAGAAGAGATCTGGCCTTTGTCAAGCTCTTTTCTTGAAAAGCTCTATGGGCCTGTGGAAGAACTGCAGAAAACCACAGATTTTATCTTGAGAACGGCTCTCCAAGTGTGATACAAGCGATCGAAAAGAAGAAGAAGATGTGATCCGATCATGGCGAGCTTAAGAGTAATTAGTATAATGCTGATTGACAAGAGTTAATGCACTGCTCAAAGATGATTGACAGGGTACATGTCTGGACTCGTCTTTAGTGACTCCTGTCATCCAATCAGATGAGCTTAAGTGTAATTAGCATAATGGCGCTTGGCAAGGGTTAATGTGTGTAATTAAGCGCCGTGCAATTATGCGTGTAAGCACTCGATGTCCATACCACCAGTAGGCCTATGCTTAGTGGGTGACATACTTTCAATTTGTACATAGTAGTGGATAGAAAATTCCAAGGAAAGGTCTAGTTTCAGACACGAGACCAAGGTGATCATATAATACATCGTTCTACAACTCAAAACTGATATATTGCACATAGAAAGCTGTTTAGAATACGCACGCACGCACGCACACGTGCGCACGCAAGCAGGCACGCACACACAAACACACACACGCACGTACGCACGCACACACACACACACACGCGGATGCACCCGCACGCACGTGTGCCTACACGCACGCACGAACGCACGTACGCACACACACCACTTCTATTTATATGTAAAAATTAGCTGATTATGATCATCATTTTCAACGGAAATAATTCTCCCTTAATTGCTTTCAAATTGTATTCCATATGTTTAAGCATTCTATGCGCTTTATGATATGTGCTCTATAGTATACTACCTATGTAATGCAAGATGAGTAACTGAGTCAGCGTCATTCTTTGTGTGTAAGTACGAAACGGATAGACACGGAAATACATGAGAACTTACATAGGTAATGTTTTGTTTTTATCTTGCCTCTATAATGTCACATCTATCACAATATATCTATTTGCTGAAGCCTTCAGAGCATCCTTTCGTTGACTATTGGATACAAAATATTGACAACGTCAAGTGTTGAATGCATGAATAATTAATTGTGACAGGAGTCTCAATATTACTGCAGAATTAACGTTGCAATCTGTTTATAAATTTTGTTGGAACGACAAAACGTTCTCATCATAGATCAGGGACACTGTGCATATATCACCTTTAGCTTGATAACTTACTTGAGCTTTCATTAATTACCACACAATCCTGGTTCACTATCCACCTGGGTACCAAAATATATCTCCGGTATAATTCAGCACAGTGAGTGTCCGGCATCATCCAATAGAATATAGCCATTGTTAAAGGATGCATTTTTGATCCAGCAAGGAAATTATTTGTGGCAGTGTAATTACAATTTTAGGAGCCATTTTCTAGCTGAATTAGACTAATTATAACATGTGAGATCTGATGGCTCGAGGGAAATTAACTATTGAATTATCTCAATAGAATAATAGGTAGACAGCCATGCTCTTACTGAGTTAATTTGTCATCTGACCAGTATCATACACGTATGTATATTGTGTCTTCACCACCATCAATAGAGAACCAACATGTTAACTGCTATAAATAATGCCCACAATGCCCACCACCTCCCACCCACTCCAACAACATCCCCCCTCCTCTGCACGCACACACACGTGCATGCACGCATGCGTGCGCGCACACGCACAAACACACGCACACACAGGCATGCATGCGTTCATGTCCACACACGTGCATGCACCCGCACACGCACCCACATATCTATATAATATTTATATATAGTATTACTGCTATGAATTTAATGAATTGTGCTTTCCGTGTGATATGTGGTCATGCTGGAAGGGTTGTTTCACATCCGGGTCAAGCAATCGGCATGGTGTCGACATGCTCCCATTATGGTAAAGTAATCTCCCTACATACCATTCAAGAACTGTGGCATAGATGTAAGGAGACTAGTTCGTAATTTGAGGGTCGTGTTAATAATTCATTAACATCCTTGTACTAGGTGAACATCAATCACATGGGCTGTCTGATGTTATCCAGCACTACGAGTGTTTAAAAAAATAGGTTAACAGCTATCATTATGAAGACCTGACAATGTGAAATGTTAGGAGGCGCTTAAAGCATAACATATAAATGTCCTAGCTAAATGTAGTACCATTTGTTACTTTAAGGACACGTTAACTAACCAGAGCTGTAGCCGCATTTTATACAGATTATTCCAAACTCTATGTCTTCGCCGGTGCGCAATTGCTGGCATAAAACCATTCTCATAATGCTAATGCTAGTCATTGTTGTGCTAGCTTCCGAGGTGAGTGGATAGAGGTGCATAGCATAGTAACTGTTCAATAGTGGTTGTCTGTTTGCTATGGTGCAAGTGATAACAAATATATTTACGCTTACTGAGAACTGTTGCTGCCTATAGCAGCAACAACTGTCCGTCGAATTGTTGTTAATATAATCAGCTGATAATACAATTGCAACTAGGTAATGAATCAGCTTATAATCTGGCTGAAAATCGTTGGCACAACAATTTTCAATCAAATTGTTTTCAAAATAATAAGCAGGGAAGTCAATGTTGTAAGACTTGCTGAAAATAGTTCGAGCAACTGTATTGATGGTAATTTCTGACTAAGGTAGCGACGAACGTTGTCAAATGTTTCTCAGAATAATCGGTGGGTTTTCTATTTTGTTAGCTAACAAGTGCATGTAAACCTAGTTAGGCCTATATGATATACAGAATCGAGAACCAGTCTCAGATATGCTCGAAAATGTTGTTCCTTTCATTGTCAATCAGGAGGAAAGCATATTATTATATTCATGGCAGGAATATGCCATAGGCGACAGTGCACGTGTTGGTGCCCTGCTTAGTCTTTGTGAACATATTTCACACTTGAAAACGCACATGATATATGCCTAGTTAATTGGGCATACACATGTTACCACATGAAATGGACTCGGAAGTATAGTATTTTGCCGTTTATTGACATCAGTATGTGTTGCCTACCATCGTCATTGTTTCTATTTAACACTCGTTTAAGCATTGTACACTTACGGAAAGGAAGTGACAAATTCTTTATAATGCGAGGAACATTATGTTCACACGTGTGCAACCAATTTGACTGGGAGCCGTTGCTATATATTATACCCATATATTATACCCGTCAAATTAGTTTCGAAATATCCAACAACATTGCTGTGCGTGTCTAGAATGTGACGCACTGAGATATCATGTGGCAAAATGATAACAAATGGGTGGATCCAGGAGGACGCCAGCACTCTTTCCTATTCCTGAATAAGACAGCAACAATTTCAAGCAAATTTAATTTAAAAATCTACAACCTAATATTTCTTACATCATTACGATGTTATATGACTCGATATAACGATTTGACACCGTTATTATCAACAAAATTGTGTTATGACCCATGCTATTTTGATAAAACTTAGTTGGTAATACGACAGTGGTTTATATTCCAAATCATATGATATTATATTCACATTATGGTCAATAACTCAATGTTGTGAGTTAGCAGCAGGCGTAGCCATCCGCATCATCGTATACTGTATGACATATTTTCCATGGGAATGCCAATATAAATAAAGACAACTATTTATCCCATTTGATAATATTCCAAGTTACTGTCTCCACGAGCACGTGGTCACCTTTAACGAAGCTGTCTACAGGTGTATTTTCTTTATGAATATTTCGGATATTTGTTGCCAAAACAGTGAGATGTATGTATGGCTCAATATACATGTAATCAGGCAGAATAGTAATTTATCATGGAACGCCACTGATATTAAGCACCATCATATTTACATATCTAAGGACGTGTTCACACCAGCCAGTTAATGCAGTGTAAGACATACTTCACCATGGCGTTGCTCGAACTTAACGCTCGAGTGTGAACACGTCCTAGGCCTTTAAAATCCAGTAACTAGAGATGCCTGACTATGTATCAATTATGAAAGGTCCTTAGAATATTATGAAAATAATGTGTTTGTAACGTGTAACAATAGGGTGAGTCATTTCTAGCTATTCTCCGCCCATTTCTAGCTAAGCTCCGGCCCTGTTTTGCTCGTGATTGGATCGATTTATATACTTTAAATCCTAAAAAACAGTATCCCAAATTCAAGGTAACTATACAGGAAAGCTGTGTAATTTTTGGAAAATAATTTGACTAGAGGATGGAGCCGTTATTTATGGGAGCTACAGCGCCCGGCCAAATTAGTTTCAAAATATGCAAGAAAATGTGTAGTAAATAGTAATTGAAAGACATACAATTCCTATACTCGGCTGATATTTCAATATTCATGACGGAGCTAGATACGACGTCATAGTTAAAGATGGCACACGAATGCATCAAGGTTAAAGATGAGATTCTAATGCGGCAGGATTAAAGGTGAGGCACTAATGCATCAAGACTAACAATGAGGCATTGATGCTACAATGATAAAGATAAGGTTCTATTGTGTGATGGCTAAAGATGAGGCACTAATGTGTCATGGTTAAAATGAGACATTAATGCAGCATTGTTAAAGAGCATGCACTAATGCACTATAGTAAAAATGAGGCACTTATGTGTCATGGGTAAATATGCCGCGGGGATGTATCATGGTTGTAGATGAGGTACTAATGCGCCATGGTCAATGACGAGGCGGTGATGTCTCGTGGCTAAGCATGCCGCACTTGATGCCATGGTTACAGATGAGGAACTAATGCGTCATGGTTAAAGATGATGCACTAATGCGTAAAGGTTTAAAATAAGGCACTAATGCGTCATGGTTAACGATGAGACCCTAATGTGCCATGGCTACAAATGAGGCAATGATATGCCATGGTTGAGATTGAGAGCCTTATATTTCAGGATAGAAATGCTTATTACATGCCATCCTCATGCAATACATTATATTTATTTTATACAATATGTATTGTGTGTAGCTAACGTGTAATCAGTTTGCATGAAAGCAAATATAGTCTGGGGAATTCTTCTGCAAATGGCCAATTGTTCTTAGTAGTAACTAGCCTCGCCTGTCACCTGCTGCTCCCATCGCGGAGATTTCATGAACTATGGTGACGTGAAGCAATTTAGATAACTGAGTTAGTGTGAAACTGTGTTTCATCTATTTATTTATGCTAAATATAAGAACATACTTGACGCATGCAGCGATCGGGTTATTAAATAGAAATAACAATAAGCACATGTTCCTCACTTGGTGGACGATGATGACCATGTTTTCGGGCATCATTCGTGGATAGCACTAAACAGCATGATAGATCAATGTAGACACATTCAGTACTCAGGTGATAATGAGTGGTTGCCGAAAAGACATAACATATACACTGAGAATAATTTCCTGGCAGTCTGCAAACACGTAGCCTGTGATAAGGGAAACATTATTAGTCTGACCCGTGCTGTACAAACAATCGGCACTCATAGTCTGATGCATACATATGTTCCCTAGATACGCCCACATGTAGCGACGTACGGGCACAAGTGCATACATATAACCAAGAGGACAAATTGCGCGCCTCGCTAGAATAAGTGCCTCGTACGCACGTTGTCAGGTGCGCTTGTGATTGATCCATGGAGCATCAAAATCAAAAACCATGCTAGGCGTAGGAGTGATACGCTACCTGTATGTCTGAAATCTATTACAATATGACACAGCTGTTTCTGATTAGTCCTGGCAGTACTATGCAATAGGTTTGAATGTATGGGAACGCTTACTGTGTAATAATGCAGGTAATCTCCCACGGATAATAGGGCTCCCATGATCACCACACGTGGTTCTATGCTTCCGTCTAAATACTATCATAACACATGTCAGGTAGACTCGTATTAATAGAGAGACGAGAAGAATGTATTTTTGCACATAGTAAGCACATTTATCTGAATCTGCAGCTCACACGATTCGTTTAATGAGTGAGTTGGGTGAATGATAATCCTTAGATGTGGGTATTGCTGACTTATAAGCAAATTATGATATGTTAACTCTAACAAAATACGATACAAAGTGTGAAAAATCTTGAGTTGACCTTCAACTGCAAGGAGCAAAGCAACTGGCAGCAGGTGCATTCTGCAGACTATCCACATGTAATTATAATGCGAGGAGTGGGATTTAACTTCGGCAATATCTCGTGGGAAAGCCTCTTGCATATCACTGGCATATCGGAAATGTATGTTGCTGAAAATTATTAAATGTATGTATACACCTGTGCAAAAGTTAAGCACCACCAGAGATTTACGCACATGCGAGGGTATATTCATGTGCTATGAAGAAAGCAATAGCATAAACATTTATGTACCCATCCATCTTAGTGCAAGAGGTAATAATGCAACTAGAGGAATGCTGATTATGATGGTGGGGAAACACTGTATGTTTTTGTTTGAACTTGAAAACGAGGCCTGAATATGGTTACGTTGACACAACTGACAACTATTGCCCTACAGTTGACACACGTGGCTAGATTGTCATTAATGGTGTCTGAAAACGAAGTTTAACATCTGTGCACGAGTTTGAGACTGTCATTATTAATACCGGGTATATCCACCTTGTGCCTGGATGACGGCCTGGACACGACGTCTCATGCTGGTCACCAACCGACTGATACGCCATTGTGGTATTCGTTGCCATTCAAGATGGAGTGCGTCTGTTAATTCCTGTAGATTCTGCACAGGAGGATCCGTCCTTCTCACCATGTTTCCCAGAATGTCCCAGATATGCTCAATAGGGTTCATGTCAGGGCTCCTTGCTGGCCATGGTAGGGTTTCGATGGCATTCTGGCGGAGGTATTCATGCACAGCTCTAGCACGATGTGGTCGGGCGTTGTCATCCATGAATATAGGGTGGGTTCCAGGTGCATGATTTACAAAATGAGGGACCACAACTCTATCCAGTATGGAATCTTGATATCTTTGTCCATTTAGTGTTCCAGGTACAGTCAACAGATCCAGCTTACAATCAAATGAGATGCACCCCCATATCATAACGGAACCTCCACCAAATGGAACTTCTTCCATGATGTTACGTTGGTCGTACGCCGTGCGTCTGGACCTCCATACACGAGTTCGACCATCTGTGGCATGAAGCAGGAACCGACTTTCATCGGACCAGTGTACCCGTCTCCAGGATCTCATGTTCCAGTGTCTTCTTTCGTTGCACCACCTAAGACGCTCCTCTTTGTGGTGTGCAGTGAGGAGAGGACGTCTGACAGGTCTCCTAGCTTTCATGCCAGCAGCATACAGTCTCCTTTTGACGGTAGACATTGACACTCTATTGCGCGTTTCCCATTGCTGGCTGAGCACTCTGCTGATGGTGAATGGAGATTTCCTAACAAGGCGTACTAGGGCTCGATCATCACGGGCATTAGTCTTCTTCGGTCTTCCAGATCTAGGCCTGTCCTTCACCTCGTTAGTTTGCCCATGTTTTGCAATCAAACGACTGATTACAGTATGGTTAATGTTCAGCTGTCTGCCAATCTCTCTGCATGACAAACCAGTGGTATGCATGCCTATGATTTGCCATTTCACACGATCACTTAACCTTCGTCTTGCCATAGCGGTTCACAATCAAGAGATAATTCTCTCTGTACAAATAAACCACGGTCATGAACACAAAATTCCTAATCTTGTCGCCTAAATCTGTATGTAATGTGCTACACCTCAAACTGGACTTTTACATAACTGAACACGTGTGCTGTTTCCCGCCACGCACGGACATCAAGCGGCGTGAAGTCATGCATGCATGTGCATTTCGTACAAAAAGTATGGCAGCCTAGTTGTACCATCATGTTTCTACGTTCTATTGTTTTTGCTGGTGCTTAACTTTTGCACAGGTGTATATATATATATATATATATATATATATATATATATATATATATATATATATATATATATATATATATATATATATATATATATATATATATATATATATATATATATATTTCTAAATAGTTAATATACTGCATGGCTGGATCAGTATGCGTACAGAATAACCTAGTACAGACCACGTGATGCTTTAACTAGTCTCTGACTCCATAAGCTCAGAAAAAGCCCATATTTCAGCCACATCCCATCATCGCCAGCGTCAACAAGAGCAACCGGAGATTGCGGACATTGTCCAATCGTATTGTATTAGGATTTGGATAGAATCGTACTGGTAGCTTTGGAAAGATATGCACAGATCTAGAATTTGATCCCATCCAGATTGGGCTTCTTTTATCTGGATCATGGGTCAAATCTGCAAATCCTCGTGCAGGTCGTTGTGCTAAAATTTGAATGAAGCTTATCAGTAGTTTTGTTAGATAGTGCTCCAGAGAAACATGAGGCGTATTGAGTGAGAGGCTCCCCCACAAACAGTTTGCTGACCAGAGCAGCCAGCCACCGCCTCACAGCGGGTGTGGTGGAAGGATTTCCTGGAATGATGCAGTCCATCGCACTGACTATAATGGCAATGGTAATGGGATGGCATCGTCAGTGTGGGTTTCTGTGGTGTCAGCGGTGGCTTGTGCCGCAACCAGTGAGGCGATTCTCCCCAGAACACGTGGTCGAAATGGCTTCCCCAGACCGAAGAGTTATGTCCTTCTGGGGAGAGAGGTCAGTGTTGGTTAGTCCTGCAGTGAGTGGAAGGTGAGTGCGGGCCTAGTGCGTGCTAGCCAGGAGGAAAGAGCCGCAGGTGGTCGTCCATCTTTCATGCCTGCGTTCGAGCCGAGCTCTATTTTATGAGACTCTCTATCAGGCATTAATGTGTCGAGGAAAGGAGAGGGAGGTGAGGGAGATGGCAAAGGGGAAAGCGGGTCTTTCGCAAGTGTTTTTCGAATCTATGGTTTTCCTAAGCTCCATGCATGATATTTTTAGTTGTAGGTCGAGGAGGGTGCGCATGCGAGTGACGTTGGGAGCTATCGCTTCTGAAGCATCTCCATGTCCATAGCTGAATTTACGTCCCCTCGGAGGCCGGAGGGCCTGAGGAGCAACGGAAGGGGGAACTGACTTGGGGGAAGAGAGGTGTGGTCTTTCGATGGGCAGGCAAGATAGATGGTGTTTCCTCTCCTCGCGAAAATGTTGCTAGATATTTTCCGAATTATTATGTAAAGCGGAGTCTAGTTTGGTGTTCGTGGATGGGGAAGGTGTTGAGGGTTTAGTCGTCAATTAGTTCTAAGTGGGCATTTCGAGGCAGTCCTTCTGTGCGCACCCATCTCTACTCAGCTTTTAGAGGAGAGAGTTCCATGTGAGGCAGTGTTTTCCCCTACTTTTCAGATGCGTGCAGATTTTATAGCCTTTGCCAGCCAGCAAAAGAACACGATCAGTTGGGTTATGTGAGAACCACTTCCATCGCATGGTCATGCATGCATTTCGCTCAGAGCCTAGGCCATCTTGTATGACGTCAAAAAGTGCTTGACATGGAAGAGAGGGTGGTCCTTCCAAGTTTCAGATGTACGAACAGACCCGTATAACTGGTTAAAAGGGAAGGTGTTTAGTGGACGCTCTGCCAAGCCTGGGTGCTATGAACATGTGATAGACTTGCAAAAGATTCTGGTGATGTGGTGGTTAGCGGGTTCAGTCACCAGACCTGGTGTTAACTGCAGGATCGGATAACTACCTAAGCATTGCCCTGACCACTGGCGTGAAAGTGAAAAGCTTTCTAAACCACGTTAATGCGGAGTAACACCGCTGTGTCGAAAATCCAGCCTAGCATGCCCCATTTGGAGTGCCAAGAGTGGGATGCGAAAGTTTAAGTGGCGAAGTGTCCTCTCGTAAATACTTCTAAGCAATGATCACAAGACCCGTAGGGGGATCGTGAGGATAGTGGTGCTTATCCGGAGCCGTATGTGAGGAGCATCCGCATTGAACAGCCTTACGTGATGAAGTCTTGAGACTCGACGTCGTTTGCATCAGAGCGGAGGCCAGAATGGCTTCGGGTTCAGCTTCGTGTGACTGACAGGTGAGCTGAACGGCATGGTGGACCGTGCTCTCAGCTTTCCTTAGCCTAACAAAATGCTCCTACACGAAGGAAGCCACGTGTGGGCCTGTAGTTGAAGCAGCACAGAGCAAGGTGACCAAGCGCGCACACCGAGTGCTACAGCTTCGACAGGAGCTAAAGGGGAAGATGGTAGAATTCCGTCGGGGACGATATACTATTTGAGCGCAGTCAGAAAGCGGTGCAGGGATCTACTGAACAGAAGTAAAGAAATATCCATTTTGGCAGGGGGAAATCATAATTCGGATTCACCTGCTTCGCAAGTCGCGGCAGAAGAGGCGAACATCCTAGTTCACTAGATTTCTGTTGGTGAAAGGAGTGTCACCCTTACAGTGCTATTTAATGTAGCTTCATGCTGTATGGAGCACAGGGGCACAGTCCACATAGAATGGATAAGACTCACAGTTTCTTTTTCACAACGTTCCTGATTAAATAACGAAAATGAGGGAACTGCCACTTAATAGTGGAGGATAAGGAAAAAGGCACTTAAGTCGCGAAAATCCAACTTGTGTAGAGAAAAAGCAAATTAGATTAGTGTATACATTTAGAGAATAGATGCATCATTCAGTCCACATGTATGCATGGTAGAAAGTTCAGTAATCACTGTCAACTGTCCTGTCGAATGCGGGTTCTAGGTTTTGCTATTGTGGGCGTTGTCAGCTTTTAACCAGCCTCAGTAGTTATGCACCTGAGGCACAACGTCATGTGGTGACTTAATCCTCGGTGGGCAAAAATCACAATAGGCTGACCGGACGGTACACTTGGGTGGGCGAAAGTTCAGCAAGTCTTCACACAAAGCGCCGGCACAGAGAGGGGATGTGGGAGAAGGGAGAATAGTACATCTGTAATCGGGCGACACAAGGCAGTACACAAGACAGAGTGGTAGATATCAGAATCAACAGTCACAGAACTTAAGAATGTTCCATTATCGCGGGATACCCTACATGGTCGGAGGCGAGTACCGATCAGTGGTTCTACCCAAAAATCTTGAGGAGCAGACGAAGGGCGACAGAACCGATCTCTGGCGAGGTTTTAGCGCAGGCGAAGTCGAAGGTCTTGCCAGTGTACAATCGAATCTACTTCAGTTCAGAGTAAGGAGATGAGGAGAGATTTTTCAGATCAGTGAGGTCGTCTGAATCTGCCGAAATCACAGTGGAAATTTCTGGAGGTGGAAGAATTTCTAGCTGTTGCTATACGTTCCTAGTTTAATTTAGGCCGCATTTACTTGGTGGCCTTTATAAAAATTGGGCTGTCCCTTGTCTATCTAATTGTAGACCCTCTCCGAGCAGTGGAAATCCCCAAAGAGCCTCAGTAAAATTTCCATGTCATTTCTGAGCAGGGTAGTGGAAGGACTGACCGTCGCCTGTGGTCGTTATTGAGGCAGCCCTAGGACAACCTCTATGTGGCCGTTTTACGGTCGAGAAAGAAATGTGTGTATACTCTCCACTATCCATCTCACTATCTGTTGATGAATGGGAAACTTTTCTTACTTAACAACAGCCAATCGGGAGTCGTTCTTATACTCAGCCCAGCCTCCATATGGTTTAGCAGGAGTCAGCGAGTTTAATGGCGAGTTATGTTTCAAAATAACTTCTCTCTGGGAATGTCTAATTATTCCTTCTTTAACCGTCGCTCCTTTTATATTTTTATCCATCACTATCATGGTGAGGATGTTAATATCTCAGGCTATCCAACGGGACCAAATATTGCCAGAGCATTTTGTGATCATGGCCATTACGCGGGGAAGATGCCGTGAAAAGATGATATGTACAAGCTAAAAGTGTCCATCCAGTCAGAAACCCCATTAGGAAGAAATCCCGTTCTATTACGGTGGAAATTCCGTTGTACTGGCGAATACACAGAGAGGGCGAATCGTGTCTTAGACAGCTCCGCCATCGTGCATATCTTAAGGTGCAGGTGTCCCCAGAACGGTCGAAATGTGTTCTAGGGAGTGGATTACAGGTTCAGGGTTGGCTAATCCTCCCCGTTTCCCGATCGCACATGCATTTCCCTAAGCATATATCATCATAAGGACCATAGCAATTCTTAGATGGCAAATATCTCCGGACTAGGAGGCAATATATCAATGTTTGTAGTAATTATGATGAAATCATATAAAATAAGCACAGACTCAGACGACCTATCGAACTGCTGTATTTTAAAGTCCTGCCCGCAGGACAATATGACCTAATTAACGCGGTATAACTATGGTGATGAGAGTCGTGCATTGTGATGGGAAAGATTGAGTTAATATGTAATATACACCTGTGCAAAAGTTAAGCACCAGCAAAAACAATAGAACGTAGAAACATGATGGTACAACTAGGCTGCCATACTTTTTGTCCCCGCGTTAGCTGACATAATTCCAAGTACGAAATGCACATGCATGCATGACTTCACGCCGCTTGATGTCCGTGCGTGGCGGGAAACAGCACACGTGTTCAGTTATGTAAAAGTCCAGTTTGAGGTGTAGCACATTACATACAGATTTAGGCGACAAGATTAGGAATTTTGTGTTCATGACCGTGGTTTATTAGTACAGAGAGAATTAGCTCTTGATTGTGAACCGCTATGGCAAGACGAAGGTTAAGTGATCGTGTGAAATGGCAAATCATAGGCATGCATACCACTGGTTTGTCATGCAGAGAGATTGGCAGACAGCTGAACATTAACCATACTGTAATCAGTCGTTTGATTGCAAAACATGGGCAAACTAACGAGGTGAAGGACAGGCCTAGATCTGGAAGACCGAAGAAGACTACTGCCCGTGATGATCGAGCCCTAGTACGCCTTGTTAGGAAATCTCCATTCACCATCAGCAGAGTGCTCAGCCAGCAATGGGAAACGCGCAATAGAGTGTCAATGTCTACCGTCAAAAGGAGACTGTATGCTGCTGGCATGAAAGCTAGGAGACCTGTCAGACGTCCTCTCCTCACTGCACACCACAAAGAGGAGCGTCTTAGGTGGTGCAACGAAAGAAGACACTGGAACATGAGATCCTGGAGACGGGTACACTGGTCCGATGAAAGTCGGTTCCTGCTTCATGCCACAGATGGTCGAACTCGTGTATGGAGGTCCAGACGCACGGCGTACGACCAACGTAACATCATGGAAGAAGTTCCATTTGGTGGAGGTTCCGTTATGATATGGGGGTGCATCTCATTTGATTGTAAGCTGGATCTGTTGACTGTACCTGGAACACTAAATGGACAAAGATATCAAGATTCCATACTGGATAGAGTTGTGGTCCCTCATTTTGTAAATCATGCGCCTGGAACCCACCCTATATTCATGGATGACAACGCCCGACCACATCGTGCTAGAGCTGTGCATGAATACCTCCGCCAGAATGCCATCGAAACCCTACCATGGCCAGCAAGGAGCCCTGACATGAACCCTATTGAGCATATCTGGGACATTCTGGGAAACATGGTGAGAAAGAGGGATCCTCCTGTGCAGAACCTACAGGAATTAACAGACGCACTCCATCTTGAATGGCAACGAATACCACAATGGCGTATCAGTCGGTTGGTGACCAGCATGAGACGTCGTGTCCAGGCCGTCATCCAGGCACAAGGTGGATATACCCGGTATTAATAATGACAGTCTCAAACTCGTGCACAGATGTTAAACTTCGTTTTCAGACACCATTAATGACAATCTAGCCACGTGTGTCAACTGTAGGGCAATAGTTGTCAGTTGTGTCAACGTAACCATATTCAGGCCTCGTTTTCAAGTTCAAACAAAAACATACAGTGTTTCCCCACCATCATAATCAGCATTCCTCTAGTTGCATTATTACCTCTTGCACTAAGATGGATGGGTACATAAATGTTTATGCTATTGCTTTCTTCATAGCACATGAATATACCTTCGCATGTGCGTAAAAATAGGGTGGTGCTTAACTTTTGCACAGGTGTATATATATATATATATATATATATATATATATATATATATATATAGATCGGATCTGAGGTCATTCAGGTATCTGATATCATAATCAAATACGGCACATGTAGGCAGGCGCAACAATACACAGTGGCGTATCTAGCTACATTACAACCATTGAAAAGTCAGTCAAGTGTACGAATTGTATAACTATAATAATTACCAAAGATTATGTTGAATATGTCTAAACTAATTTAACTGGGAGCTATTGCTGCCATAGCAAAATCACCCAATCAAATTAGTTTCAAACTTACTAGAATATTTACCTTGAAATTGGGATTCTTGGAATTCGGTATAAAATGTATTAAAACAGGCGGAAAAGGTGGGCGGAGCCTGGCTAATAATGGGCGGGTATGGCTAGAAATAGATCCCTGTACTGTCTGCCTGATTATTGTCAATCCAAAACCACAGTATTCATCCGCCAGAATCCCATGGCAAGATACATTAAACTAGGCCGACATTCCACACACAATATACTGCTAACTGGCTTTGAATTGGCAAGTACATGATCAATGTCGGATGGCAACAGCGATACATATTGTTTGCATAGATACAAGTTTCTATATACCTTGTACACGGATTTAATTATTGTCTTGAAACCAAGGCTAATAAACTCAGGTCCGCATACACTTGGATACTGGTATGTCGTAGGCCTATATATATATATACACTCCAAAGAGAGCTCGAGTATTGATTAACCTTATTTATTAATAATTGAGCAACATCATGCCATTCTCGCGCTGTAACGGAAAGCTAGACAATTAAATATTGATCTACGAGAGTCTCCGTGTTTGAAGCAAATTAACGAAAACTAACTGGTAACTTTCCACTGATCAACATTTCTATGGGATGCGATGCTACAACAGCTGGCAAACTATTTGAAATATGCCCCTTCAACTTTGAAAGAAATCATACCATAATATTTTGATAATAATGATATTGTGATTTTAGCAACTCCATGCATATTTTAAATGCCTTTGCGTGATAAAAGAACCACCACACCATGTTTTAATTAGTAGGGGAAAAAGGGTACGGTTACCTATTTTCGTATATTTCAACAGCTTCATTATGGTATGTTACCGTTATTAAAATTGGATTCGCTATTATATTATAATCCGATTTATTGAATGCCAAATTCAATTAGCGAGACGAATAGTCATTTCGTATTAATGCAAGCGGCCGAGAAAATACGACAGGAAACGCCTGTGTCATGTGACACCCTCACTCGGTAAAATAGTACTCATCTCTGAGGTTACCCATTTTACGGCGTCATGAACGATCTAGAGATTGTGATATCTATATAATAAATAGACGCGAATGCATGTATAATTCTGTCCATTAATATAACTATAATATTCACCGATTCGGTAAATAGAACAATGACGATCGGATAAATACGATTGTGTCCCGTGATAAATGTTATTATATAGCTAAAAAGAGTTAATGCTTCTCTGAAACCATAAGCTGGTGCATTGTATTCCAGGAGAAATACACCTCAACTCTCACTCATATTTGAAAATAGTGTTGATATAATTTGTAGTGATGGCATGAATAGTGAATGGCTCCATAGAATCCGGTACAGATCCGGTAGCAGTCTACACATTTATCACAGCTATACAATTTGCTAAATAGACGGCGGAGCAGAACTCAATAGCTTTGGCAGGCAGGCAGCATACAAGAGTTATCAGACAGATGAAGGTCGTTAGCCATGGTTTGCAGTTCATCTAAGGGAAGACAACTTTGATTTCAAACCCAGGGAGATCGATATCAATAGTCTTGGTCGATAACAGTTATAATAGAAATAAACTCAGATAGCAAACCTAGTCAGGTGGAAATCGTCAATCGTGATTGACAGTCAACATAGCAGAAGGACAAATTTAAATTCACAGCATGCCATTTTGGCAGTGAGAGGATGCGCTGTTTAGGTATCTAGGATACGAGTGTTGTTCTTAGCTCAGCTACATAATAACCATGTCTTCAGCTGAGTCATCGTCAAATCAAAATGATGAAATGACCTAATCTTATGATTCATCGCAGCTCAGTAGCATAGATGAATATCCTTCTGTTATAAATCAATTTTCAAAACGAAGTCATATAAAATACAGCATCATGTTGTCCCCATATATATACACACTCATTCTCTATATTGACAATACACAACCAAACACTTCAATCTATGAATGAGTACTGTATTTTGCGGCTGTAGTTGTAGTAACATTCTACAGCAGCAATCAGCCCTTCTCCACATTTGACCACTGTGTCGAATCTTTAGCTTCTTCAAGTGCATTCTTGATTTGAGTGTAATGAGTTCTGCATTCTTGAGGTCACCTCGTAGCATGCTTAACAGATGTATGTAGTGGCGTCCTCTCCTGGCTTTATTTTCGCTGACTCCCAGTAGGGCAAATTCCAAGGCTCTCTGTGCAGGTGCCCTATATCCTTAGCCCACGACAAAACACGGACCATCTTTGCTGAGCGACTTCTACAGACAGCGGGGATGTATTACACATCTTCTATAGTGCATCGATGGGGATTCTGATGTCTCGCCAGTGGCCACTGATGGTGCGTAGATGTTTGCGGCGGCAGGCATCAAGTTTGTCTAGAGCTTGGCCTTGGAGCTGCCCAGCCATTACAGTTATACCCCATCAATAATATGCAGGTTGCGTTGTATTTACGTATTATTTTTGTCAAGGACATCTTTGATCTACGAATCCATACTTTCCAGAAGGACTGGAAAGCTATGTTCCCTTCAACGTACCATTAAATGTAGTAACACTATATAATGTACGGGCACCAGATTCATATATAGGAGTAGCTCACTGTCTCCACATCAATAAATATATGTTCTGTACATTTATTGCATTTAATAACAAAAATAGAAATAATACAATTTGTTCAGTGCACAAACAGATAAAGAGAGATACGAGCTCCACAAACTGCATCGCAAATACTAAATATATGGACATAACTATGACACCATGATAGCTATGAATTAATTTTTTTTCGTTTATTGCTGCAAGGTAGTCATTGAAATTGTCTTACATGGCATGCTGGCCATTATAATGCTATTAATTTAACACTCTTTAAAAGATTAGAATATTCCCCTAAAATTAGGATAACGAATATGACGTCCCATCAATAACACAAGGTCACAAGTGACATTTCTGGCAAAACCAGGCGTTTGCACCAAGAAGTACTACAGCGTGCCTCCTTTAATGTGTTAAAAAACCTAGCAAGTAACATACTAATTTACTGGGGAAATAGTAAGTATGCCATGGTCACAAGTTTAAATATGTTAAGACGATTACTAACATAAGGTCATAGGTGCACACTTTAGAGAAACACAAGTTCACAAGTGACATCCAGGAATGTGCAAACATCACTTCCTATTTTCTCTGAAGAGAAAGCATGGCTTCAGGAAGAAGCACACGACCTACCTATAGCCCGGCTATGGCAGCAATCAATGATTCCGTCTCAGATTCTGAAGAAACTCTGTCATCTGAAGATGAATATTAGCCATCAGAATCAGAGAGAAGCACATATGATGGTGGGTATTACAGGCATTGTCAACGCACAACACAAAGCCTATTCTCCATAAAGTAAAGTAGCACGTGTGTCACAAAGCAAAATGGCTGTAATTATCGAGCCCGGTGTTGAAACACAATGCAATGTTGCCACAGTTGACATTGCTGACAATATGATGCTCTAACCTGTTGCACAACTATCCAATCGTGCCGTGGTCGATACCGCCTCAGATGGGATGTCAGAACCAGCTGCTGCACCCTATAATAGTGCCACTGTCGATACTGCCGATCCTTGGATGCCACAGCTTATTGCTGACCGTCCCATTATGCCACCGTCGATACTGCCGATCTTGGAACAGCAGAACTTGTTTCTGAACAGCCCAGTTATGCCACTGTCAATACTTCCTATCATGGCATGTCAGAACCTGCTGCGGGACAGTTCAATCGTGCTATTGTCAATACTGCTGAACCTGGGAGCTCAGAGGGTGCTGGAATTCAACATATGCAGCGTGACGCCAACATGCAAGCCAATGTACAAGATAGCCAACATTTACCCTTGCATTGGAGGATACGTGCTAGAAATGAAGGTCAGTGGAAACAGAACATTAGAAAGAGGGCGCGAAACCTTTGTGAGGAGTACGTGACGTGGATGGACAAGAAGGTGGAACGAAGACAAATTACCTACCATCGATGTGGCTGATATGTTAATCGCTGTAAGGAAAGGCTACGAGATGAAACGAGGGGTATACTGTTTAGGAAGTATTGGTAGGTGGGAGACAGCCAAAGCCAGTGGGACTATATATCTAGCCATCTCATGTGCAAAGAGACTTCAAGCAAGAAAAAAAGTGGACATTAAAGGAAGCAAACACTTCATTATTTCTTTACTGTTGATAGACAAAAGGTGAAGGTGTGTAAGGCTGTCTTTAGCCATCGGGGAGAAGATGTCACCTATATTCTGCAACATCGGCCAAGTACAGGGCAAGTGAACAGTGATAAACGCGGAAAAGAACCCCCCTCCCCACCCGCACCCACCTCACCTCAGGTATCAAATTACCAGATAGACTGCTTGAAAGTGTACAAGAACACGTAAATTCATTTCCAGCAATGGAGTAGCATTATGCCAATAGTAAATACAGAGACAATACGTTTTTAGAAAAGGATCTAAGCATAAAACAGATGTACGTGTTATACTGTGAAGAGCATGCTGATATCCCTGAGATGCTTGTCAAAGAAAATTACTATTGGAATGTGTTCCACGCAGATTCCCCAGATCTTGGCTTCCATAAGCCGAAAAAGCACGTGTGCGACTTTTGCTCTATTCTTGGCAATATAAGCGATAATGAAAAGGCTGCTAAACAAGCAGAGTTTGATGAACATCACAAACTAAAATTACGTGTGCGCGAACTTAAACACAAGCATACGATTTTGGTTCAGCAAGACCCAGCAGTTGTTCCCAACAGTTGCTGCAGCTTCATTTGACCTAGAGCAGGTTTTACTATGTCCTCAACTTACTGTGGCCTCACTCTTTTACCGCCGCACGCTGGCAACATATAACCTCACGACATATAATATTGGTAATCATGATGTTACTTGCTATATGTGGCATGAAGGCCAATTTAGTAGGGGTAGCTGTGAAATTGCAACCTGCATGTTCTGATTCTTTAGTTCTGTGTCTGATAGTGTTAAGCTTGTCATTCTGTACTCAGATGCATGCTCTGGGTAAAACAGAAATCAGAATTTCTCTGCAATATGTGTCGATGCGGTCCAGAGAACCCACATTCAGTGTATAGACCACATTTTTATGGAATCTGGCGATGTATGTAGGATTATTGTATTCTGCGGCTGTAGTAGTCGAAACATCATACATCTGCAATCAGTCATTCTTCGCTTTTGCCCTCACTGTCTTGTCCTCAGCCAAAATCCTTGGCTCCCTCACGTCCATTCTTTACTTGAGTGTACCTAATCTTGCTTTCTTGAGGCTACCTCGTGGAACGCTTAGCAGATTTATGCAATGACGTCCTCTCCTGGCTCTGTATTTGCTGGCTCCGAGTAGGGCGGATTCCAAGGCTCTCTGTGCTGGTGTGTCTTCTGAAATCTTTAGCACATGGCCAAACAAGGATCATCTTTGCTGGGCGACTTTTACAGACAACGGCGACGTATTACACATCTTGCATATTGCATCGTTGGAGAGTATGCTCTCCGTAATCAGTGTCCAGTGATGGTGCATAGGTGTTTGCGGTGGCAGGAGTCAAGTTTGTTTAGAGCCACCTTTGGAGCTGTCCAGCTGTTACAGTTATACATCATCAAGGATACGCAGGTTGCATTGTATAAATGTTGTCTATTTACAAAGAGCATCTTTGTTCTACGAATCCATAGCTTCCAGATGGACTGGAAAGCTGTGTTCCCCATGATGCAGCGTGCAGCAATGCGAGCAGTACTGCAAAGCAGTGAGCCCAGGATTTTACTTTTCCTCCATGGTTCGGCGCCATGGAGTGGATCGTCATTTTCATTAGTTTCATGCTTTGTAGATGGGTATATGTGGGCGAACTCTGTTTTGGATTCATTCATAAAGAGATTCTCAATTTTTAGTTTGCTTGCAACTATTGGGAGAAGTTCGCTGAAGGGGTTTCGTTTCCTCATCTATAAAGCCCACATCGTCGACATATTCCATCTCTAGCGGCATGCCCAGTATTGACACCGAGGGAGGGCGGTTGGTCTTGTGGAGTTTCCCCCCACGGATTTCAATGCAGCAGCCAGGTAACAGGTGAAGAGCACAGGGGATAGACCATCTCCCTGTGGGGAGCCGATTTATGTCTCGAACTCTACATACTTCTCTGAGTTGACTCGTACTCACAGGTTGGTGTCTGCAAGCAGTAGTCTCACTAGTCGTAGCTCATCTTCATTGCAACTGGCCTGGCGTAGTACATCTAGGATCTTTGAGCATTTAATTGTGTCGAAGGCTCGTGACATGTCAATGCCCATTTTGTGAAAATGCCAGTGTTTGGACATGACTACCGACACACGCATGCGTTTAGCCCATACAATGTCTGCGCAGCTGCGTCCACGTTTGATGCCACTTTGACATGCCACTTTGACAAGTCGTCGATCTTCTCTCGGATGCGGCATAAAGTAACATTGGATAGGATTTTCCGTATGCTGTTAAGGAGCACAATGGGCCGCAGATTGGCTGGGGGACAGGTGACTTCTTGGGCTTGGGTAGCGCGACAAGGATGCACTGGCCTACAGCGTCGATGGGAAGGTGGTGCACAAAAGCGGAATTGATTATGTGCATGATCGGTTTTGAGATAATGTCACTTGCATATTTGAATAGTTCATTACCCATGCCATCATGTCCAGATGCACGTCCATTTTTAAGGCTTTAAGTGCCTTCTCAACATCTGTTGTATTAATTGGTGTTAGTAATGGCCTGGGGTCTCCTGAGAATGGGTGCAAGGGCTCATCATCGTGGTCAGTGAACTGTTTCTTGAACCATTCTAGAATTGCCTCGGCTTTGCCCTGTTCAGTCCCGATAAAGTGTCCTTCATAGCTGTGTATAGCTAGTGGTGGTGTGTAGTCAGCAACTCTCCGGGCTCGCGCTGCCAGAAACATTTTGTGGCAGTCATCCATGGCAGCGATTTCAGCTACTAGGGCATCTGCTTGTTGGATAGCAAGATCTTTTAAGCATTCGCTAATGTGGCGCAGAATGTTATTGCGTTCCTGGCGCAGTTTGGTGCGGTCTTCACTTTGGTCACTTTGATAGATCGGCAGACGTAACGCTTTCTGTTCTGCTGACAGGATTACAGCGAAAGGGTCGTCAGTATACCTAGTTCTGGTTTTTTTTAGAACACCTATGGTGCTAGTAGCTGATGATTCCATAGATATCAGTATTTTGGTTAGGCCTTCGTTTGGATCGGAGCTGACGTCGATGTTAGCTATCTGCTCCCCGGGGGCTTTTTTTGTATTTTTGACATTTGAGTGTCAGTGTCGCTGATGATCTTGGGTACGGTGTAGGTGACACCACCCTCTTGCCTGGTATGGCGTTTGCACATTAGGTGGAGCTGGTTCATATGGAGGCGTGTAATAACTGGCTTATGGTCAGAATTGAGATCTGTGCCTCCATAGGAACGAGCATCCCGAAGTAGATGTTTTGCTGCTGTCATGCATAAATATGAAATATATTTGGTTGGGGACAGCTTTTGTAGCTTTAGAACCTTTAGGGGCTTTGCGATCAGCAATGTGTCCAGTCCGTGTTGTCCGGTGGTGGCATGGGTGTTTGAAAGCCGTATTTCTGGCAAATAGGCCGTTGGAACTAAGGAATGCCACCAGTGCATCTCCATTGCTGTTGTGTGTGCCCTCTCCATATGATCCCATGCATGAGCCAAGTCCTGAACTTTTGTCCGCAATGCCGAGTTTACCCAGCTTGGAGCCACACACGAACAGTTGCCATCTAGCTGGGATAGCAATGTCGGAGCTCAGTTCTGCACAGAAGGAATCTAACATAGCTGGATTCTCTTTGGCCCTTTCGGTAGTTGGCCCACATGCATTGACTATGCGACACTTAGTGGTGGTGCGCTTTCACGTTGCTATAGCCAGGTCGATAAATGCAACGCGATCAGGCCATAGTCAGATTTGCAGTTCCTGTGCCACTCATTGCCTATACCATAAAACCATCACGATTTCTTCGAAAATCTTTGGTACCACGGGCTAGTTGCAGACCGCCTGACAAACAAGATGCAACTGAAGCTGCCATTGAGATCGAAGATGTTGAGTAGGCATGGTTTTATAGCATTCCCTAGTAGGAAATACAGTGCCAGTACACATAATTTGCTCTTTCTATTGCATTAATCACGCTGAGATTTCGAGCAATGTGACATGCCCAATATTATGTTGTTGTTCCTAAGGTTTTGATACCTTTATTGAATTTCGAGGGTTTTGGGATACTGTGTAATTTGAATAGCCGTTTCAGATGGCACTGTTTTGTTTCCCGACAATTGTAACGTTTTTTACAATCCTGTAACGCCTAAAATAAACAGCATTTACTTCAATCAACATAGGTCGTAAGTGACTAAATCTATTATACTGGCAAAGACACCGAGAGTGATAAGGTCGCAAGTTACAGTTTGGCAAATTTTGGCAATATCGGTGCACAGTAGCAAATTTTCGAAATTGTACTTTACACCATTTAGACGTAATGTAATACAACCAATTATGTGGGTGAATTCCTTACACGGCCGATTTTTCACAGCTCCTCAAAATTCAAACTGAAATTTCACAAAATCAACAAAATGTCATTCCGCCCTTGTTTTATTTGGGGGACGATGAGTATATATTTGAAAGATGAAGGATTGACATAATTGCAGCCTTGTGATATATTATATGACTATTATTTCTGTATCGGTAATTGCTTAGTATATTTATATCTGTATTTGCTGATGGTATGGCGACATTATGACCAACCCAGAGTGATTCTATTTTCAAGAATATTAAATGCATTGCTCGTGTACGTCATGTTGGCTGTCATCAATTGCAGTTATATTGAGAGCATCAAGAAATTAGGTACCATTAAGCAGGCCATTTATATCCCTGTTGTGGCTGGCATGCACCAACTAATCCCATAGCTGCTAACGACATCTCAAACCCACCGTTAGAATGTCATACTAAATCAATCATTTGCACAATGAATATTGTACTGTCTCAATATGACACTTACAATGCTATCCGTGTATTCTACACTTAATTATAGGCTTTGTAAATTGAATTCAGTATTTCGTATTGCTTCCCTATCATTTTCGTAGAATCTTCTTCCTTCAATCAACGATCCACACTAACGCTAAGTATATGAAGGTTTAGCTTTATAAACCGAACTACTTATTTCAGAAAACTATCTATCAGCATTACTCATCCCACTAAGGAGTACATTAATCTCACACTTTCTATTGCATTCCAGTCAATAGCTATACCGTAACTTCCCTAATATATGTGTGTATGGTTACAGTATTCTGCGGCTGTGATAGTAGACACATCCTACAGCTGCAGCCAATGCTTCTACGCTTTTGCTCAGCCTAAATATGTAGCTTCTTCAGGTCCATTCTGGATTTGACTGTACCGAGCCCTGCTTTCTTCAGGCCACCTCGTAGCACACTTAACCAATGACTTCCTCTCCTGGCTTTGTATTTGCTTGCCTCCAGTAGGGCGAATTCCAAGCTCTCTCTCTCTCTCACCCTTTAATTGCTAAATTTGGTAAATTAAGTCAATCTACTTCCCTATTGAATGTCCATTTGTAAGAAAAAAACCATTTTGCAAATTTATCACCGGGGTCGCTGGCCTGATAACAGAGCCATTCATTCCAGTGGAAATGTTTTAAAAACTGTCTCCTCTTGGCCTGCATTTTGTATTCATCTAGTTTACCGCAGAGGCCGGTTTTCGCCAGCTTCGCCATGAGAAGGTTAATGATCCTTCGTTTTTCATTTCTCTTTCTTTGTCTTATATTCAAAATTCTCAATGAACCCTTGCAATCCATAATGTTACACATTTACACAACTTCACCTATACATTATAACACTACCCGCGACTACTCTTGGTTGCTTTGATCTGTTTTGTGATTAGGAGATCTGGCTCTTCGTCAATTTCATTTTAAGTCGATGCGATAAGTAATACATGTCGTTCAGTTGATTACGTGACTGTATGTGTGTAATAATAAACGTTTCTGAATTGAAGAATACTTCGAACCCTGGCTAAACCATAAAAACACTATTAGTTTACAGCAACACCACGTTTCAGATTATCATAATTAGTCCAACAATAACAGATTTGAAAATTGTGATGCACACATACGGCTTATAATATGCGCGGTAGCTTATGTCGGGGCTCATGCCGGAAGATGTAACTTGTAGCATTCGGCAGGTGGGGTGGGGTCCCCTGAGGGTACCTTGAATTGAATAAGAACCAGGTTTGAGTTCAACTTTTCGTGTTCAACGTAAACCATCTCCAAATCATTCATGTGAAACTAAAATATAAAAATTAACAAAAATCATCGCATCCACTACTTTGGCAGACAGATGGTATGCATAGGTGCACATGAAATTCAGCTAGATCAGTAAGGAGCTGTTCTTGAATAAGTTACTAATGAGGACACTGCCTTAGATTTTTAATAATCAGTGTATACAAAATCGGTATAGCTAAAACTAGATTTATCCATGGGTACACCTTAGTGACGGAACCTTCAATGTTCGCGACAAACTGTTGCTTTGACGTCAGCTATCAAGTGACGAAATTACTCACGCAGTCACAGAGCTGAGTGACAGATAGGATCCCTCCACTACCACCTCCAACATTAAAATAAGCAAATTGTAATGATATACAAGGTTGTGCTCTGTGTTCTGGTGTCGTCGTGCTCATCGTCGTCGTGCTCGTCGTCGTCGTCGTCGTCGTCGTCGTCGTCGTCGTCGTCATCGTCGTAGTAGTCGTCATCGTCATTTTTCCGATTATTGTCGTCATCGTGGTCAAGGTCGTCAATGACATTGTCGTCGGCTTCAGCGGCACTAGGGTTGGCGGCATTGTCGTCGGTGCCATGATCATTGGCGTTGGAGGCAGTGGCGTAGGCGTTGGCGGTGGCCCCCTTGGCCGCAACAGGGTCAGCTGTGTTGGCGGTGTCGGCGACTGCTTCATGTCTTTCATGAATTTACAATTTAATAAACATTATATTGAATATTTTGAAACTAAATTGACCGCTTGTAGTTACTTACAACAATATTAAACACATTACCTGTATCGCTCCCTTGAAGTTTAAATTCAGGGGAATTTGTGTTTCAAAGTTTCAAATGGATTCCAACACATGGATAAATGTACTAGAAATCGATCTCTCAAGAGCACGCGCGGCTTAAAAACATCAACATGCCAAATGAATTTGGTCTGTCAATGTCTGCCTTAGTTAATAACATTATCCAACCTATTAAGTCAGAAGAATAGCTTACATAATTGATGGTCGCCACTGCAAGAGTGCAAATGAGCCAGACATACATTTAACACTTTATTGGACCCGGTTTAAGACTATATGCTCGAACTCAACGTGGCGCAGGCGTGTAACCCACTGGGTGTCAATCCAGACATTTGGAGGGGCTAACCAGAGCAGTATGCACAACGCCAATGAAATGAAACTTGGAGATCGAATCAACCGAAATGGTGCTCGCCCTGTGAGGATCCGCCAGGAAGGTGCAGCGCCTGGCTCCACGCCTCGAGGGAGCCCACCCTCAGCTACTGGAGGTCCCATCAACTCATCTTGTGGAGCCAGGGGACGAGGATTGAGAGCTACTGGCCAACCGAAAGAGAAGGCCAAACCCAAAGAGCACCCCAGTATCAACATCATGCACTGCAACGCAGAAGGGTTACCAACAGGAAATCAGAGCTCGAACAGTTCCTGTACGAAAACAACATTGATATCTGCTGCATTCAAGAGACACACCTGCAAGAAGGAACACCATTTAAGATCAGAGGTTACCAGATTTTCCGGTGTGATCGACGAGGAAGAAAGAAAGGCGGGGTAATCACCTTGGTCTGAAATAACGTGAACGGCAGCCAGATCAAAACCTTTATTGAAGAGGCAGAATATATCAAGATCAAGGTAACAACCAGCAACTCTGCGATTGACATTGTCAATTATTACTGCCCTAATGACAAGAATTTCTCACTTGATACAATTCAGGTCCCGGACTGTCACTTCCTCATTGCGAAAGACTTTAATAGCCAGTCCCAGAGCTGGGGATACAGCACACTTGACAAACGAGGAGAAGACATTGAAGCATGGCAAGATGAAAAGCACCTTTTACATGTCAACGATCCCACAGATCAGCCTAACTTCTACTTGCGCCGGTGGCACTCGACAGCAACGCCGGACTTGGCATTTTGTACAGAAGACAGTCACAGAAACCTCAGTAGAGTGTTCGGATCGCAGTTAGGAGGAAGCGACCACCGCCCAGTCCTCCTCCCTCTTTCTGGACGTATTTCGACAAGTTCACCTCAACATCCAAGGTGGAACTACAAAAAGACAAATTGGAGTCTGTTCGGCATTCATTCCAAAATGAGCTTGCCCAAAATATAGCAGTAGAAGGGAGAAACATCAACAACGTGGTCAAGGAATTTAATTCAAGTATCCTTAAGGCTGCCAATGAAGCGATTCCTCGAGGGTTCAGGAAAGACTACTGCCCCTACTGGACGACAGAAATGCAAGCAGCACATAATAAACTAGACAAGGCCAGAGAAGATGCAGAGAGTATTCCCTGTCATGAAAACCACTTCACGCTACAACAAACTAAAGCCAGGTATCTAAAGACCAAGCTGGAGACCAAAAGAAGAAGCTGGAGGGAAAAAACGGCATGGTTTAATTTAGAGAGAGACACCACAAAGCTATGGAGACTGACGAAAGCACTGAATGATGGGAGTATCGGGGGAGAGAAGATTACTCTTGAAGAAGATGGACAAACACTAAGAGGAAAGATGGCTGCAGATGCCTTTGCGAAGGCATATGCAAAAGAAAGCAACATTTCTATACCACGAATGCGTCAAAAAGAGGTTAGAAAGAGCGAAAGGAAAGAACAGACACCACCACTCACGATGCAATGAAAGTTGACATTAGCTTAGCAGAACTGAAGAAGGCTATCCGCCAATTGAAGAAGAAGAAATCTCCTGGGCCAGATGGCATTACGAATGAAATGATCCAACACCTTGGTAATGCATCTCACCGCAAGTTGCTAGACATCTTTAATCTCAGTTGGACCAATGGAGAGGTTCCTCAGTGCTGGAAGGAAGGCAGAATGACTCCTATTCTGAAAAAAGGGAAGAACAAGGTGAAAGTGCTGAGCTACCATGCTATCAGTCTTAAAAAGCTGCATATGCAAGACCATGGAGCGCATCGTTAGCCAGCGATCGCAGTGGTACCTGGAGTAGGAGAACATTATAGTTTCAGAGCAGGCCGGCTTCAGAAGTTACAGGAGCACAGAAGACCAAACAACACATCTTGCATAGGTCATAGAGGACACTTTTCAAGCCAAGAAGGTGATACTAGCTGCCTTTATTGATCTGCAGAAGGCATTTGACATGGTGTGGAAGGATGGCCTCCTCGTGAAGCTCCGGTGCACAGGCATCAGTGGCAACATGTTCCGATGGACCAAGTCATACATATACAATCGCAGAGCTAGGGTGCTGGTGGATGGACAATCTGGACAGAATGTATTGCTGAGACAAGGGGTGCCACAAGGCGGAGTATTATCACCAACTCTGTTCATACTCTTCATTAATGACATTGTAGCAGAGCTGCCCATTGTGATCCAAACAGCCCTCTATGCAGATGACCTCGTACTCGTGTGCACCGAGGAGTACACAACGACTACCATGTACAGAATGCAGCTCGCCTTGGACAGAATTAGAGCTTGGGCCAATCGCTGGTGTATGACCATCAACAAAGAAAAATCATCAGTCATGCTATTCTCACTGTCCACCAAAACCAAGGTTGGCAATCTGGCACTGGGCGGTACTCCACTCAAGGACGAGGACCAGCATACATACCTGGGAGTCACCTATGACAGAAGATTAACATGGAGGGGGCACATCCAGAATGCAGAGGCAAAGCCAGAAGAAAGCTAAACATCATGAGGAAGCTGGCAGGAACGAAGTGGGGTGCCAATGAAAGGATCCTCAAGACCTTCTACCAAGGTGCCATACGACCACACCTTGAGTATGGATCCAGCTCATGGATGACAGCAGCAAAATCTCATCAACAGAACCCCGACAGAGTACAAAACCAGGCACTGTGCATCTTCACTGGTGGGATGAGATCAACACCTATAGAAAAAATGGAGCAGACAGCAGGCATCCCCCACTTGGCAAAGGAAGGGAATGCAAAGCACTGATCCAAGCTGCAATGTTCAAATCGTTCAACAACCACCCGATGAATATCAGGCAAGCATAGCAGTCATCACGAAGACTTAAAAGATCGGGGTTTGCGAAAGAAACAAAAGCACTTCAAAGGCAACACCAAGAAATGTTGCCAGCACAAGTAGAAGACCCAAACCACACCCTTGATCCTCCACCCTGGGAAAACAAACTAGAGAGCATAGCTATTCGTACCACAGTACCTCAGCTCACAACCAAAGATGGATCTACACAGATGGATCAGCCAAAGATGCAATTAGGAGCAGAGGTGCCGGACTGTACATACAGTATCCAAATGGACAACATGAGTCAGCTGCAATACCGACAGGCAAACACTGCACAAACTACAGAGCTGAAGTCGAAGCACTGGTTCATGCAGCTAATACCATCAGCAGAACAGCAGCCCCACAGATTGTCTTTTATCTGATGCCCGCTCCGTCCTTGAGGCTATCACCAAATGTAAGCTGCCACAACTTGAAGAAGCACTACAAACCATCAAATGCTTTCAGATAGCAGTGCAGTGGATCCCCTCACACTGTGGAGTCCAAGGAAATGAGGAAGCAGACAAGATGGCAAAGATGGGTGCAGAAGAGAATCAGACAGAAAACATGGTTACCCATACAGAGATGAAGACTATCATCAAGTCACTCTATAGAACACCTCCATCAGAAGATGCCTACCATCATCTCTCTAGGCCAGAGCAAGCGACCATTTTTCGTCTCAGAACTGGACATAACAGACTAAACCAACACATGTACAGGCGGTTCCACCTTACGACATCGCCCGCTTGTCCTTGTGGAGAAGCAGAACAGACCACCGAGCACATACTTCAATGCTGCAGTACGTATCAGCTGATGAGAGAAGAGATCTGACCTTTGTCAACCTCTTTTCTTGAAAAGCTGTATGGGGCTGTGGAAGAACCGCAGAAAACCACAGATTTCATCTTGAGAACGGCTCTCCAAGTGTGATACCAGCGATCGAAAAGAAGAAGAAGACACTTTAGTGGCGAAATATGGGCAGGAAAATGTAAGTGTTTGCTTATTGAATCTCACGTTCCAAGTGTAGAAGATTATTTTTTGAAATGTTACCACTGGCATGACTGGCTTCGTTAAAGAATTTTCAAAAGATAGTCGTCTCTTAAACTAAAGATTGTCATTCCCCAAAGCCTATATAGTGGCCACTTTTGGCCACCATTGTCTTGAAAGATTTAAGGCCATATCCCTAGAGAATATCCAGATCCAATCGTCAGTTTTCTGGTTCAGGCTATTGGTATCCTGTTGTTTCAATTCCATATTATAATACTTGGTACGCATTTGAAGGTAGAATTATGTGGCATTGCTACTGAATCAGATCTTAACGACGTCCAACAATCCCATTTACAAAAAACACAACATAATTCGTTCAGATTAACTATACATGTTTATGTTTTATCCTGTAACATGGTTCAAATAATCCATCTGACAATCTCATGATATCTCATAAAAAGTAAAAAGTCATAATATACACTACATACATACCATTTGATTAAAACAATTTGGTGATAGTTTTCATGGTAAAGTAAAAATGTACAATGACTATAATACACCATCAGATAATAAATACCAAGAGAATGCCACAGTTCTGGGAGGAAGATGATACCATTTTATTTATCTGAAATTGTGTGAATCCTGGGCGATGGTTATCATATGGCATCTGCTCCCATATAAATTTGAACACTGGAATAAACGAGGGATTCATCTCGAGTTAGGCGTTGCTGCACAGTTCTAGCTGTGCGCCACCCACTTCTCAAACGTGATTAAATCGATTTTTAACACTTTGACAACTGCAGTCAGGAAATTGGATTTGTCCGGAATCTATAGCCTACATGTAAGCTGCTCAGTCTTTGAAGCAGAATGTTTATTCTATTATAAATTTATTAAAATATCGAATTCAGATACCTTCATAACGGATGATTGTATCACCGGCTAACATGCTGACATATTTTGAGATACCAGAGTAACAGTTCAGATACATCCAATTCGGTAATATTCCAAAACATGTGACACAGAATTTAGGAGGTTGTGAATATTTCAACTTCTGCTTACCTGCACTAGTTAGGTGCACTTTTCACCACATGTTAACCCTTTAACGCTCAAATTTGTTCAAGAAAATCTAGAAAATGTCCAGTTGCAGAATAAGAGACCTATTTTTGAAATTTTACCACTGGAATGACTGGCTCGGTTATCGAGCCAGTCATTCCAGTGGCAAAATTTAAAAAATAGTCTTCTATTGGATTAGCGTTCTACCTAAATGAACACTTTAACATCACACACATTCCACACATACATATCACATTTAAAGGTACATATTCACACCAGAATGCGTGACAGTGCTGGAATTGTACCCTTTTAGATGCATATATTGATTGTCCTAAACCGCAATAAATCTTAAAGGTGCATATTCACACCAAAATGCCTAAAAATAAAATTGCTAAAATCGTATACATTTAGAGGCCTAAATTGTGTGCCTAGATGTAAAGAAACGAAATAAAGCTTAACATATGATGATTTCATTACGTATAAATTAATATACATTTTTAAGTTGTGAAGTTGAATTAGGGGACCGTGCCTCTATTTCAATTTCACAACTAAGAGTGAAGAACTTTATTTAGATGGAATGAAATCATTATATCTAAAAATGTATTTCGTTTCATTCGATCGAGGCACATAATTTAAGCATCTAAAAGTATATAATTTTAACAATTTTTTCAAGCATCTTGGTGTGAATATGCACCTTTAATAAACGTCGAATTCATTCCATAACAAGCAATGTAATATTCGGCACTGTGAAGTTTACTTAAGGATATGCATCCGTAACGCAACCTCACAACCTAAAAGATTATATTTTTTTATACGGGATGAAATCATTATTTGCTAAGATTTATTTCACTTCATTGAGATACGCAATAGAATGTGGTACTTTAGGATGAAGATGATGAGGGGTTACGCTCTGCCGCTGAAGAAATGAAAACTTCTTTTAGCTGCAATTGGTTTTTCTTCATCATTCTTCACTGTATTCTGTGCACTGTAAACATCCTAAACTCCCTTAGTTCCGTTTTTAATGGTCCTAGATTACGTTCTATGAGATCTGATCGCAAAACACTTAGAAAAGTTAATGTTTTGGCGTCCTTTGCGTGCCTTATCCCTGTTTCCACCTAGTAGTTTATGAGCAGGTTATTTTATTTTCTGGCTGAATATAGACCATCATGGTTCGCTGTCACAGACAGTTGCTCTGCTTTACAGAGTTTTTAGCGTGCTACACTTAATTTTGGACTGCGTGGCCAGCGATGATTTGTAACGGCTCACTTATGTTGGCTGTGACGTGCATCAAGTTTATTGAAAAGGGCGTTTGCAGCTTCCAAGCTGTTATAATAGTACAGTATTATGGAAACACACGTTGCATCATAGAGTTGCATCATGACTTTCATGCGAGATTTTAGAACCAGGATTCTACAACTTTCAAAAGCACTGGAAGGTGATATTCATGTTGCACATCGAGCTCCAATGGCGGTATAGCTGCAGAGGAGGGAACCCAAGATTATTCTGTTCACCCACTTCGCACTGTTACGATTGGGTGCGGTTGGTCACCATTCACCAAAGAAGTAGGGTATTTAATGGACTGGAGTTGCAGCAACACATCAGAGCCTCTTAAGCGCGCATGCTTGGACATATTTTCCATTACTCGCCTGCATCCAAGCATATATCTAAATACACTATTCTTTAATAAGCCAGCATGCACCGATTCATAACCTTTCCAAATGACAAAGTAAACAATCCGAGCAAGACTATTTCTATAACACTGTTTCAAAACGATATCCAATCAAAATTCTCAAAAATGACCAACCTTGCGTGCTTAGGGAATTAGACATTGCATAGATTGGCCGACTTAGTGCAAGTTCATTGATATGGGAAATGGCGTTCGGTATCATGATCCGACGATTCCGCGAGATGGATGTATAGATTTAATATGAGATGCATAATTAGTAAGCTCTTATCTGAATTTCATCTAGCCAACGCAGATGGCACCATCAGAGTGTCAAACAAATATACACAACACGTATTTCTACACTCGCTCACATCTAGTTTGACGTAACTCATATCGCACTCTTCTCTCGCATTATCTCCTCTTCTCCTCTCCCTACCTCTCGGTGTCTTCCTCTATCAGTCTGTCTATCTTTTGCCCCCATCTTTTACTCTCTCCCTCTCTCTCTCTCTCGCGCTCTCTCTCTCTCTCTCTCTCTCTCTCTCTCTCTCTCTCTCTCTCTCTCTCTCTCTCTCTCTCTGTCTCACCCTCTATCTTTCTGTCTCTCTATCGTCCTATCTTTATGTATCTTTATCGTCGCCCTCTTCTCTCGCTATCTTCCTCACTCCTTCTCCCTCTCACACTCTCACATGGCCTCCCTTCTTCATTCCCTCCCGCCCTCCCTCCCTCACCCGCATCTCTCTCTCTCTCTCTTCGTCCCTCCATCCCCTCCCACCATCCACCCTCCTCCTGCCCTCCCTCACTCCCTCCCTATACACCTATATATTAAATATATACGCGCGAACGCACACACGTACGCACGCACACCCACACACACTTTTGCAGAAACAAAATTAAAATAATCCTGCGGATATGATTTCAAGTTGTCCCACCATTGATTTTGGCTGGGATTAGATCTATTTAAGAATAGGTAAGGAGGGATGAAACCTCGTCATTGTTATCAAGACCTATGAGGTCTAACTTTGATCATATTAGCAAACCTTTCAGGTTTGGATTTCTATTGTAAGCTATTACTGGTCGTGCTTTGATCGGTTCTTTTAATTTAGATTGCAACTGTGAATATTCATCTTTCATGTTTTTTGCTAATTCAACATTACGTCTATTGTATATGAGCTGAAATGGGATAATTTTGTTCTTTTGTGATATTCCTGAATCTACATTTATTCCAAATGGTGCTTTTGTTTGGAGTGCTCTAATCCAAGGGCCTTCTCGTATCTTTCATTTCTTCTTCACCATCGAAAGTCGGAAACTGTTCTATTAGAATGATTTCAAAATGATGCTCAACTGAATGATTAGGAAGTTGGAAATTTTGAGCAATTGGCGTAACTGCTGAGGTGTTAATATCAGAAACGTGGCATCTAGCACGCACTCTAAATGCATTTTTTTGTTTCCCCAACATACTGTTTCTGGCAAAGGGTACACTTGATCAAATAGACTACATTCTCAGAATCACAATGCATATTTGTCCGGATATGAAATTCATTTTAATTTGAAAACTCAGAAATGTTTGTTGGTTTGTAAAATAGTTGTACACTTTGCACTTAAAAACTGATCCATCACAGATGATCGATTTGTTGTGTTTAATTTGGACATGTTCAAACTCGGGTCCGCTATGTGATTTTAGATTGTCACGCTCATTGATAGTATTTGCTTTAATTTTTCAAAGAAAACGGGTCGAGTAGCCTCATGCTTTCAAAGCATCAACCAGTGTAGAGCATGCACCATTCATATTTTGCCTGTTGCTAGAGTTTCGAAAAAATGTTATGATTTGCAATTTGATCAGACCTTTAAATGTGTGGAGGATGAAATGATTGTTTGTGAAAAGGCTTATGTGACCCTGTTGGCTTAAAGAATACTTTATATTCTAATTTTCCAGAGGAATCAAATTGAGGACCCTTATAGATCGTGACATCCAAAAAGGCAACTGATGTTCCACTAATAGTATCTGTTGGCTTGATGTTTGAATCGTGGTTGTTTAAAATGCGAAAATATTCTCAAAAGTCTTCTTCTGAATGTTGCCAAATTATAAAGATGCCATCTAGATATCTGAGGTAAAGAAGAGGCTTTTTGATTGATTTCTTCAGTGCCTCCTCTTCCCACTAGTTGCAAAATTTGGGGTGTCACGATTACCCATTGTGCATCCACAGATTTGATGGTAATTTTCACCATTGAATTGTAAATCGCTTCTTTTAAGACTTAGCTCTAATAATTTTAGAATTTCCGTATCTGGTCGATATGGATCAGGAAAGTTGACAAAATAATTCTTGACAGCATTGACTCCAGCATCAATATCTATGTATGGATAGCACCTATGTCTAATCTGACTAAATATGCATCTTTCGGAACTGACAATTTGGATAATTTTGAAAGAAAATTGCTCTGTGTCTATTAGCAATGCGCTTTAAGTAGTAATCATTACATTCTGAAATGCCATACGACTCACTGGCACAGTCTGAAATGATAGGTCGTCCAGGTGGTGTCAATGGATCTAACCAGGCGCTGATTGGTTTATGGATTGTAGGCAAAATAAAAAATGTCCGATTTTGTGGATTATTCTCACGTAGCAGATACGTTAGCTATTTCTTATCGATGTACTTATCTGTATGCAATGAATTAAGTATTTCAATGAAATTTTGTCAGGTTTGAGGGCAAATTAAATTATCAAGTTTTCTGTAATGCCGGGTGTTAGTTAACTGCCTTTCAAACATGAGGATGTAGTTTTCTCAAGACATAATTGCAGTTGCGGGTTTCATAATAATATTCTGATTTCTACGTACTTTGGTGATAGCCTGTCTCTCTTAAAAAGAAAGGGTTTGCTTATTGGTCGTAACTGGCAATGGTCTGGCTATGGTAGCAATGACCAAAATTAGCTACTTCAATAAGACATGTGTCCAAAAGCAAATCTAATCCTGTTTTTGGTTTTGGAGTTGGTACAAAAGTAAGATCGCGATCGAGAATTGATTTTTCAAATGGTTAGAGATCATAGTCACCTGCTAAATTAAGAAGGTTTGTTCCTAATCCTATGTTAGCGGAGCTATTGCCTTGATCCACATTTAGTCTAAAACAGGTACCGTCAGCCAATGGCTATAAATACGATTAGCTGTTTCCTTCGTCCAATGGATTATATCCTTGTTAACATGAAGATTTGCATCAGAAATTGTGGAGATGACCGTAGCAATGTGGCAGTTGGACCGTGCCGATTCGTTGATAGGCTTGACACAGTACCTTGGCCTATCTGACACGCTATCAGAACAGTCTTCTTCTTCTTTTCGTTCGCTGATCATACCGCCAGTCCTGTAAGTGACTATCGACATGATCATAAGCAGCGCACTCTAATAAACCATAGATCCACGCACTTAACGCTTATCAGAACAGTTAATCCCAGCAAAGTACAACTCAGCATTAGAAAAGCTATTCTTAAATTCTTGGGCCATGAACCTTAAATGGCTTGAGGCCTTTGTTGGGTGTTCATTTTTGGAGTTGATGCCAATATTCAAGATGCTCTTCTCCGGGCTAGGGCCATCCTCGTGTCGCATAGCCATTGTTCTGAAATGTGACAATGCGGCACCAGGATAGCACTCAGCCTGCATGGCAGGCTGGACGTCTAAATCAATTCGGGCCAGATTAGAGGACTCTATCAGCAGAATCAATTTGTGATTCTGGTGATCCTCCACAAGCCCGTGCTATGAGATTGATGATGGTACTTAGCAAACTTCCGATCAGACATGTTACTAAGATGCTCCCTAGGTGGAAGAGGAGTAGAAGAAGGTGAGGAGATGTCGGTAGAGGATGGGATCGAGGTTGAAGAATAGGGGCGGGATTGAGAGAGGAGATGCAGGGAGAGGAGAAGCTTGAGGAGGAAGAGGCGTCCGTCCATCCGTCTGTCTATCCATCCATCCATCGAAATATCTATAAAATATATCATTTTAGGTGATTTGAGTATCACCTTAAGCCTTTAACCTTACAAACAATACACGAAAACGCATGTGTGGTGTAAAGAAGTGCCTGCTAACTGTTAATTAGCAGGGAGCTGTTATTACATATGGAAGATTCCAGCTAAATCCGTTTCAAATCGGCAACAACTGCCCTGTATAGCTGACGTGAATTTAGTCATCTGCAATTTAAAGGGTCAACTGGTTGATCAATGCAGTCTTTTCTCATGCACGAGTTGGGGTAGGTATGTTCACACCCAGACAAGCTTTTATATTTACGATTAATGATTCTGGCGGTATAGATTGTTATTCTTCCCAATAAATGCGTAGAATATTTCGATGCAGATTACAGTAAAGGAGCAACTAGATAGTCTTCTTTTGTGAAGTATTACTATGCCTGTCCTAGCAATTTTGATGTAGAAGGATACTGTGGTAATTGGATTCTGCTGGCCACTGACAAAATGCGATTTTCGATAACACATTGCCACGTCTCTAAATAACTAAGTAAAATTGTTTGTATTCACAGTTGGAGAATCATACAGACACGCCACGCACATGAACCACGCAGGCATGCGTACATCATTGGACAGTGCTGAATGCATTGCATATGCCAGTAATTACGTTGACTAATATAAGGAGATAAAATGCACCATTCATAATCTTCTAACATAACAAAAAATTTGATAACTAAGTAGTGTAACATTTTGCACCTACATTGTTAAATAGTTTTGTCTTGCATGCCACTGTGCTAATGTGTGTGTGGTTATATCCACTGGATTACGTAGATGTGAAATTATTGTTATGCAGGTCACAGATCTACCAATAGCACAGCCAGTGCATACATCTCAAATCACCGCATGGTCTACATGTGTAAAAGATCCTTACCAATGCGAGACAAATCCATGGCAGATTTTTGTTCTACCCGGATAGATCCAACTGATGAAGATGACTAACAGACTCTAAATACTAGATTGTTTCCAAAATTCGATCTAGACAAACATTGCACGAGCTATTAGAAGATAGTGTTCGATGTTAATGGCTCGCTTGTTGTCGATTTCCCTTCCTTCCTCCTCCTCCTCCTCCTCCTCGTCCTTCTTTTCCAGCCTACTTGTCCCCATTTCTGTTCCATTCCTAGGTATATGCATCATATATGCTTCTGTTGATTACTAGTGTATCAATAACAGATTACAATTCGATTAACTAAAACGTAGGACTCAGATTTTGATTTCGTATTCTAACTCAGGCAATCCACACATACTGCCATAGTTTTCTTCTAGTCCCGCATATGACTGCCAGTTTTTTCTACCTTGGTATATCTTGTTTTGTTCCTCACACAGGAAGTCTAGAGCATAATATGTGTCATCGAGTCCATCTGTCAGATGCCACACTCAAGAATTGTGAAAACACAGAGTGGCACGCCTTTTGTGTTATATTTTGTAGATTAATGTCTATAGTGTTGTTAATACATTGCCTCTATACACTTTACTAGTAAGTAGGTTTTGGTAGTTATGATATCTCAAACAAGATGATACGCATTCAATTATGTGATACCTGTTAGTATAGTGGAAACACACTTTGACCGAATCGCAATTTAGGAATAATTCACAACCCGACATGTGTTTTTTCACGGAATGGCAGTTGTAATATGAAATTTAAAACCACTAAGTGGTCATCAGGTGACGAATGTTAGGTATTGCTCAAAATCGGTAAATTGAGTCAGCAACTAATGCATTGTCAATTATCAAAGCACATGAAATGATTATTAAAGTAACATAAACACATATCGTTTCTGAATATTACCATTGGAAGAGTTTAGACGCAAAGGGCCATAGTTGAGTTGAGCATAGTCTATTGCATCGGGCATGTCTAGATGTTATGATTTATGTATTGGAATATGCTAATGCACAGTTCTCTATGCACTACAGTCATCATAATACATTGTTCGAGACGGAATTAACGTATGGGTAACTGGAATGGGAAGTGTATACGTATAAACACCAAAAACGATGTACTCTCCCACCCATCCACATATGCCTCTCCCCACACCATCACTCATCAGTGGGTCATTTATAGAGAAATAGTAAAATGACCTCATTACCCAGCAATTCTCCGGCGATCTATCGGACATACCAAAAAAGAAGAACGTGCCAAATCTCGAAATTGTCATTGCAATAGTGCAAATTTACAATGCCCAAGCTTCCGTGCTTGTCATAACCATGTTTGTGATATCAACCAAAGAGTACAGTCCCAAGAATAAATGTTTGCAATAGTGGCTATGTGTTTGATAGATCTTTTACACCATGCATTATAACAAAACTGATATCAATGATGATGCACCAAGAACATATAGGACTGTGTATTTGGTTAAACATATTATGAAAACACATACCATGTGCAGACAGCATTTTGGCCGTTATCTTGAATTCTCTAAACGCTCAAGGGTGGTATGCAGTAATCATTCATATATGAAAAGGGGACACCATGGACTACCAAAAGCAATCAAGAGAACAGCATAGACACCAAGTCGAGACCAAATTATTGTTCTGACAGACAATAGAATAGATAATGAAATGCAACATGTGTACACTATAGACCTACCAATTCATAAACTGTGCTGTGATGAATTGCAGGTCACTAGACATACTTGACGGAACGATGGGAAATGTGATAATAAAATATGTACAGGCGTAGTCACTTACAAGGTGGACTGGAAGTCTACCACAGGTGTGTACCATTGCCCTAATTAAATGTGTTTCTGAAACACTTTACTGTTCGAGAATATAGAGGCTTACAGATACACAGACTTAATACAACAAGGCGAGCGTGAACAGCATGAGTGTATTGGTGGAATAGAAACTGTATAATAGGATAGCAATGTAAAGGCAAAATAAATAGTGACATTGGGAGGCAGCAATGATTAATGTGAAACTACAGCACGCTTGCATAGCCATATGTCCAATCCACCCGTGGGAGATAAGCTGTGTTTGCCAAAATGTACCCTGTTACTAGCAGCTATGTTCAATATCATATTCTGCATACGGCAAGTACAAAATTTAAATATCATATTATTTACGTATTATCGTTATGACGATGATGCTCATGGCAATGTCTTTTATTTTATTGCAAGTGGTGCAGTTATATATATTCGTCATTCTGTTGTTATCGTCTTTTCAAATTGGGAACCTGTACATTTCATACTGTAAATATCTGACTGATTAATTATAAAATTGATATTTATATGTTGTTGATGTGATGTACACACACCCTATATCTGTAGATTGTGAGAGAATTATTCATGTACATCTCCAAGTTGATTCACAATTAAAGACGCTGTATAGGACTGGTCTGATTATTGTTGCTTGCATCCATGCCTGCCGGCCTGACTGACTGACTGACTGACTGGCTGCATGCACGACTACCTACCTACCCCCCTGCCTGTCTGTCTGTCTGTCTGTCTGTCTGTCTGTCTGTCTGTCTGTCTGTCTGTCTGTCTGTCTGTCTGTCTGGCTGCCTGCCTGCATGCCTGCCTCTCCCTAGCAATGAGGATTCTGCAATAATCTCTTGTGGAATATCATATTTTAATAATTAATATTTTTAACTTTTGATGTGCTTGAAATGTGTGCATTACGAGAGTGGATTGGCAAGAGGCATAGCCATGTTAGTGTTGGAAAAGGCAATGCATTAACCAGTGTTTTTGTTTGTTGTCTTATGGAATTCTATGAAATAGTCATGTTGTTACGCATGCTTGATTGGAGTTATGTGTTTTCTATCGACCATCTGGTTATTCCTCATGATAAGATGTGCAAATATATCTGTGAAATTCACATGCACACCTGTTCATAAGTACACGGGCACACACATACGTACACGTGTACACGCGTACACGTGCATGCACGTACACACTCACGCATGCATGCAATCTTGCCATCACCGTAATTTAAGTTAGGTTCCATGTACAAGGGACTTTGGACATGAAAGGCAGTTGGTGTCTTGAGCAGATTGGTCCACATTTATTTTGACCAAGATGCATCGATCTGATGTCTGAACATGGATTAAACAATATGAGAAGATTTCCATTCTCTGTATGATAACTTCGACAAGAGTACAATGTTGTAAAGGGTGGCAAGTGAATTTACTATAATAAGGTCATTCAATAAATGTGCTATTTAATATGTATTCGTTGATCGAGCAATGTAGATTATTAACAAGCACCCATAACTGTCGTAAAGAAGTACTATTGATGCATTACATTCTCTCAAGAAGACGACAGAATTATATATCGGTTTCCTTGTTTTCAAAATACTCATTGTTAAAAAGGACGTCTATTACATAAATCAAACAGAGTTCCTGATCGCTGCAATCTATTGACTCTATGCCATAGCAGCTGCAAATCAATTGCTATAACGTTGGGATGTCAATGCCCATTAGCTGTTGAGCCAATAATAGCGCAACACTAGTGTGCCTAGTGCACTTGAGCATACCTCAATCCGTGTGCCGTTAGCTACATGCACATGACGGTGACATAATTTGGGAATACTGTAACTATTGGCATTTATGCAGCTTTCTACCTGCTTTGTCTCACAGATTCATTATAATCTCCTTGCCACATACAAGTCATTTCGATGATGTTATTCATGATATGCATAGATAACATGAATATAAACGTTTGCTATATAGATAAGTAATCCATATAATATAAAGACCTACAACAAAGGGTTGCCATCATACCAGGAAAAAGCATGGTAGCAGCCGTTGCCTGTCTTACATTGCAGTTTTGACTGAATCCCAATTTCAAGGTAAGTATATAATTGCGCTGTGCAATATGTTATAGCTATACCACTAAATGTATTGACACACATGCATTCTATATCACTGTACCAGTTGGTAAACACTGTTTCTGAATATTGGATACACACACTTGCATCCGTGAATTACATATAGCAACAAGAGTCTATGCTAGTATGTTTATGACCATGGGTTCCTATAAAAATCTCCCAAGTCTTTCAGGATCAAATGTTTTACAATCAAATGCTATAGGTCTTTCATGATCCAATGTTTTACAATCAAATGGCATATATCTTTCATGATACGTTTTTTTACAATCAAATGGCATAGGTATTTCACGATCAAATACTATATGTCTTTCAGGATTCAATGTTTTACAATCAAATGTCATAGGTATTTCACGATCAAATACTATATGTCTTTCAAGATCCAATGTGTTATCATCAAATGACATAGGTCTTTCACGATTCGATGTTTTACAAGCAAAGGGTATAGGTCTTTCACGATTGCATGCCTTATCATCAAATGATATAGATCCGTAAGGATTCAATGATTTACAATCAAATGATAAAACAAATGGCATATGTCTTTCACAATACAATGTTTTACAATTAAATGATATAGATCCGTCATGATCCGATGTTTTACAAGCAAATAGCATAGGTCTTTCATGATCCGATGTTTCATAATAAAATTATGTAAGTCCGTCACCATCCGATGATTTACAATCAAATGTCAACAGTCATTCACGATCCAATGATTTACAGGCTTTGGAATGTATTAACAGGAACTATTATCATGGACATTTGACCGTTCGACAATCAAGGCACAGCACTTCTAAAAAATGCTGCGTGAGTAGAAGTGCCAAAGCTGGTGATTGCAGATTCTTCCATTCCAAAGATTGTGCCATTCAACTTTCTCATTGCTCATTCATTGTTAATGATTATTGCTTTTCTACATTACAAGAAGCGCAGATAAATATAGATTAATACTCTTATATATTATAGATAATAATCCGAGTATGTGTTTAACTATAAGAGGATATACTGACGGATGTCAACAGCACACTCAGTATAGAGAATTAGGAGTTCGGGATGGCATTCGGAGTGCAAAATAGTTTTAGGAACCATAGTAACTTGGACTAAGAGAGATGCTATGCTTTGGGAAAATGTACATGCTACACACAACTGCAATGGTCCTTAGGCTGTCTAATTCAGCGGATGATACGTACAAATTTCAATACATTACACCAATCTAATATTAGATGGGATACAGAATATGTGTCGAGCAGTTGTGTTTCGCATTGTGGCAGTGAATCAGATTAAATAACGGTGCAATGACATTACTCATATCATTGGCGCTGTGGTCTCGGCTGTGTAATAGATGTCAGCTTATATCTTGCGTAATATCACATTTCATGCCAGTTAATTCTAGAAAATCCTGGTCAAGTTATCTTAGATCCCCTACACGGAGTCACAAATTGCTTTTTTGTGAAACATTTTATTCCACACATACATAAACCGAGTATGGGACAAAGCAACAAATAACATGATACAGTTCTAGGAGCAATCCTTGTTATCCTCTTATGTCTCGCTTCTCCACTTCTGAAAAGTATATCCTACACCATGACTTTAATATAAAACGTTAGACCATGGGTTCATTAAAAAAATCATTTTTTTCCCAGTTAACATAGCACGAGATCAGCATGTTCGATAGAATACTGCGACCAAGCAATTACATGAGAATTGTGAGGGTATCATCCTTATTATGAAATTGATTAGGAAATAAAAGATATTGCGATTATCTGTTTAGAAGTACACGCGGAATTTGCCATCCTCTGAAAGATATACACTTCAAACATCACACAAGATGAAATATGCGGTCTTAAAACCGGCAAATCAAGGATTTTTAATGCTTTGTTAATCCACGCAAAATTAGTTTCATTCACTAAATAATTAGGTTACTCAAAATGTGATTTAGAAATAATCATTTGCTAAGATGCTAAATTCGCCACATCAAAAGGAAATTATCGGCAAGATTAAACATACGCATTTGATTGATGAGGCATTAAGATAGACAATGAATATTTAAATATTGCTTAAACTCTGTGACGAATGTGGCTCCTTGATGGACTCTTTAACGCCATTAGGTCAACCGATTATCTCAGGTTGTCAATCAGAAAACTAACTATGCGTAGGAAATGGGCACCACCTAAAAGCAGAATTTGTGGTTAGTAATTCTAATACCATCTTGAAGGTTCCACTAAAATCGTTTTGCCAGCTTAAACTGTTATCTCCACATTAAATACAGATTGCAGGGATCAGTAATAGGGTGCTAGTTTTCTCGTACAAGGCTACATTATTTAAGGATTAGGGCAGAAATAACCTACCCATCACTGGGCATACCATCCAATGTCCATCACAAATTAACAATAATAATAATAATAATAATAATAATAATAATAATAATAATAATAATAATAATAATAATAATAATAATAATAATAATCTTTATTTACGGATGGTAAATCTTCAGCTAACTGATCTGTCTGTCTGTCTGTCTGTCTGTCTGTCTGTATGATGTATGACTGTTGGTCGGTCGGTCGGTCGGTCGGTCGGTCGGTCGGTCGGTCGGTCGGTCGGTCGGTCGGTCGGTCGGTCGGTCGGTCGGTCGGTCGGTCGGTCGGTCGGTCGGTCGGTGGGTCGGTCTGTCGGTCGGTCTGTCGGTCGGTCGGTCGGTCGGTCGGTCGGTCGGTCGGTCGGTCGGTCGGTCGGTCGGTCGGTCGGTCGGTCGGTCGGTCGGTCGGTCGGTCGGTCGGTCGGTCGGTCGGTCGGTCGGTCGGTCGGTCTGCTGGCATGTCTGTCAACTCTCGCCAAAGCGCCTAAAACCTGCTATTTGTTGCGATTACCATTACGTTATGATACGATATACATGCACACGCTCACGCACACAATCTTGTGCACTCACACACACTTGCATACAGGCATACACGCACTCCCGCACTCACATAGATACTCGCGCACTCATACATTTTATATATATTGCAATAAGCAATTTAAATACTAGTTATCATGTTTCACGTTTTACTTATTTACACTTAATCATCTCAACACTGAAACCCCAGTATTAACATTCAAATGCAACCTAACAAGTATACGAAGTATACAATTAAACAAATGTATTGTGAAATTCACAACATGCGTATCACCCATGTGTGCCTGCGGCAAATTCTTGAGAAATCAACACACAATTTGTTGGCATTGTTAATTAGCTTTATTTAGATATCGATGTCTATGGACGAATTGGCGTATTTAACGAGTTAGTATTCCAGTTTCTGGTAATTGTATGATGATGGAAATTGTCTGGAGGCTGTTATTCGCACACACGTGATCATCATTATGTCCATGACTTGAGGTCTCTCTCTCTCTAGAGATCCACATTTACAGCAGATTGCTTAAATATACAAATGTTAAATGTGTATGTTATTAGAGGCTTATGTTGTCTACCTCATTTAAATGAAACGAAATACATCTTAAGAGAAGATGAATCCATTCTGCATAAATAAATATCATTTTTAGCGACGAAGTGGCATTAGGGACACATGTCTCTAATACAACTTCACAACATAAAACAGTATATTAATTTACACTGAAGGCAATTATCATATATTGATATTTACATCGTTTCATTGCATAGAGATGCACAATTTAAATCTCTAAAGGTATACAACTAAACAAATGTATTGGTAAGCATTCTATTGTTAATATCGACTTTTAGCCGCGCTTGGGTAGAGTGCTATACATAGACCTAGCATATTACATTTTGTATGATGTATGATGCCAGCCAGTGTATTCGTAATAACCACAGTGGATACATCAAAGACACGGTGGGCAATGGCAACCAGACGTCGACATGTGTAGCAATAGCCGTTAATATGCACCTTCTGAACAGCAACCACCCGCCTCCACACCCCTACCAAATGTCCCATACATATAGTAGCTATTGAACATGAGATAGTTTACTCAAATTTCTCGCAACGTAATATCTATATTGTTCACGAACTGACACCTAATTTACGAATTCAGACTTTAAATGGTATGTATATTTATAAGTGGCTAATTGAATATTTTATCATCGATCTCGGGAAGACAATCCATACATCAGCATGCTATGGAAATTACGCGTGTAAGAACTCTATGTTCATGCCACCTTAGGCTATACTTAGTGGGTGGCATACTATAATTTCGATTTATACATAGTATTCGATAGCAAATCCGAAGGGAAGTTCTAGTCTCTGACGTGAAACCAACGTGATCATATACTACAGCGTTCTACTACTCAAAACTGATCTATCTCACTTAGAAAGATATTTAGCACGCGCGCATGCATATACGCGCACGCACGCACGCACGCACGCACGCACGCACGCACGCACGCACGCACGCACGCACGCACGCACGCACGCACGCACGCACGCACGCACGCCTGGAATATATTTATACGTCAAAATTAACTGATTATCATTCATCATATTCAACCGAAATAATTCTCCCTTAACTGCATTTTCTAAATGTATTCATATGTATAAGCATCCTATACGCCACATTGTATGTGCACTAGAGCATACTAGCTCTGATATGCAAGATGAAAAGCTGAGTCAGAGTCGTCTGTTTGTGTGTAAGTACGAAACGGATAGACACATGAGAACTTACATAGGTAATGTTTTGTGTTTTTCTTGCCTGTATATAATGTCACATCTATAACAATATAAATATATTTGCTGAAGGCTCCACAGCATCCTTTCGTTGACTAGTGGATAAGATATATTCTCATATTTAATCATCTGTCTGGTTGATAGAGGGACGATAGATACTAGATTGATCCATTTATAGCTATATCCTGCTGATGGTCTAGCTAAGTTCTGCACAAGCGCTGCGCGTGGTGCAATCGATTTCAAACTTTACAACCTGAATTCCCAGAATCTATGTTTCAAAATAACTTGTTGACAATTCTGAAACTAATTTGGCAACAGTTCCCATTCAAATTAGTTTGAGAATATGCAGCAGAATGTTTAAAAAATTTGAAAATTCATCAAAAACATGCACTTAGTAACACAGGCCTACTTTTCTATTTGTGTGAGGGAGATACGCCATTCTAATTTTGACGTCAGCTCACATGTGGTGCATTACTTTTGACTACGTCCTCATAAAATTGAGTGAGAGATTCCACCATACATGGTTAAATCTGTTATTATCAGTAGCAATTACTGATACAGCAAATTTAGCGGTCTATTATCTATTGAAAGCAAACACAAAAACAGACTAATAAGGGATGTCATAGTCAAGGATGCTAAGGATGCCAGAAGAAACAGCAGCACAGAGAGCCTTGGAATTCGCCATGCCCGAAGTCAGCAAATACACAGACAGAGTTAGGGCAGCATTGCTAAATCTGCTAAGCGTGCTACGAGGTGACTTCAAGAAAGCAGGCCTCGGTACACTCATGTAAAGAATGGACCTGAGGAAGCTAAGAATTTCGGCTGAGACCACGACACAGAGGGCAATAAACGAAGAACGACTGATTGCAACTTTAGGGCGTTTCTATTACTACAGCCGCAGAATACAGTAATCATACATACAAATCTGATTCCATATTATATATCACCACAGCATCGGTTATTTCTGAAACGAAGTAATGTTGTTTCCTATTAATAGACCCCTACAGTAAGCACGTTTTGAATGTATGAATAATTAATTGTGACGGAAGTCTCCATATTACAGCGGATTTAACGTTGCAGTCTGTTTATAAATTTTGTTGGGACGTCTTAACATTGTTATCATAGGTCGGCGACATTGTGCATATACTACCTGTTAGCTTGATAAATGACTTGAGAGTTCATTAATTACCCCGAAAATCCCGGTTCGCTATGCCACTGGGCATCCAAAATAGTTCTACGTAGATTAGTTGGTGACCTCATTCCAAGGTGTACTTCAGCACAATGCAATGTCCGGCATTTCCTACTATACTGTGGCCATTGATAATGGAGGCATTCTTGATCCAGCAGGGAAATCCTTTGTGGCAGCGTAATTACAATTCGAGGAGCCATTTTCTAGCTGAATTATACTTTTAACTATCGAATCACCCGAATATAATTATAGGTGGACAGCCGCGCTCTCATTGAGTCATTTGACATCTGACCTGTATCATATTCGTATTTGTATTGAGTCTTCAACACCGCCAATAGAACCACCATTGTAACTGCTATAGAAAATGCCCACAATGCCCACCACATCCCGACCACTCCAACAACTCAAACACACCCCCACCCTACCCCAACCAATCCGCGCGCACGCACACACACACACGCGCGGGCATGCACGCGTGTATGTCCACACACGCACATGCACCCGCACACTCATATAGTATTTATATATGGTAGTACGGCTATGAATGTAATGAATTGCGTTTTCTGTGCGATATGTGGTCGTGCTAGAAGTGTTGTTTCAAATCCGGGTCAAGCAATCGGCACTGTGTCGACATGATCTGATTATGGTAAAATCATCTTCCTACACACCATGCAACAACTGTGGCATAGAGGTAACGAATCAAGTTGGTAATTTGAGGGACGTGCAAATAATTCATTGGCAGCCTTGTACCAGGCGAACAGCAATCACAGAGGTTGTCTGATGTTATCCGACACTATCTGTTATCAGCTATCATTATGAAGACCTAATAATGTGAAATATCAAGAGGTGCTTAAGTATAAATGATAAATTTCCTAGCTGAATTTAGGTCTATTTGTCAACGAATTGTGCATGCACGTGTTACCTAACAAACAGAAAGCCCGCCGATTATTCTGAGAAAATTTGATAAAGTTGTTGTTGTCTTAGTCAGAAATGACTGTCAATAAATTTGCTAGAAATATCTTCAGCAAGCATTGCAACATTGCCTGCCCTGTTGATTACTGTGAGAACAATTTGATTAAAAGTTGTTGCATTAATATGTGACACGAGATAACGATTTGACAACAATATCATCAACCAAATTGTGCTATGACCTATCAATTTTGATGCAAGTTAGCTGGTATTACGGCAGCGGTGTATATTCCAAAGCATATGATATTATAATCACATTATACGCATAAATCAATGCTGTGAGCTATCGGAGCGCGTAGCCATCCCCATCATCATACACTTTATGACATATTTTCCATGAGGATGCCAATATAAATATAGATAACTGTTTATCGCATTTGATAATAATCCAAGTTACTGTCTCCATGAGCCCGTGGCCACTTTTAATGAAGATGCTATAATACGCTATATTTATACAGGCATATTTTCTTTATTGCCATTTTGGGTATTTGTTGCCATAAACAGCGAGATTTATGTCTGGATTAATATTACATACGTTATGCGATCAGGCAGAATAGCAATTTATCTTGGAACGGCACGGATATTACTCATCATAAATGCTTACATATTGAAGACGTGTTCCCACTTAATCCGGTGTAAGCCATAGTCAAACATGGTGTTACTCCAGATTATCTCACTAGTGTGGACACGACCTAAGCCTTTCAAATCCAGAAACTAGGGATGACTGACTATGTGTCAATTATTAAATGCTCCTTAGAATATTATGAACATAATGTGTTTGTAACTTGCAGCAACGGAGTGGGTCATTGCTATTCCCCGCTCATTTCTAGCTAAGCTCTGCCAATATTTCCAGCGTGCTTTGATCGATGTATATACTTTAAACCCTGAAATACCAGCATCCCAATATCAAGGTAACTAAGGTTGAATATTGGAAACTAATTTGACTATAGGATGTTGGTTATGCGTGCAACGGTGCCCAGTCAAATTAGTTTCAAAATATTCAACAACTCGCCTGTATATTTATCTTGAAATATATATATATATATATATATATATATATATATATATATATATATATATATATATATATATATATATATATATATATATATATATATATATATATATATATATATATATATATATATATATATATATATATATATATTATATATATATAAATATATATATATATATATATACCCTAAAGTTACCTTATTTATAAAAATAAATTGTGAAACATCATGCCATTCTCACGCTGTAAGTTGATAGATAGACAATTAAATATTGCTCTGCGAGAGTCTCAGTGTTTGAAAAAATCAACGAGAACTAACTGGCATCATTCCACTAATCAAAATGCCCATTGGACGAGTTGTTACACCCGCTGAGATTAATATGTGAGTAAAACACAATCCACATGACTGGTTGGCCCGGCGCATCCGAACTGAAACCAACCTAAACCTGACGCCAAACTATTTGAAATGTGTCATTTCAACTTTGAAAGAAATCATAACACAATATTTCGATGATGAAGCTATTGTAATTTTAGCAACTTCATGCATATTTTAAATGTATTTGCGTGATAAAAGAATCACCACAACATATGTTTATTGGTAGAGGAAAAAGTGTAAGGTTACCTGTTTCCGCATATTTCAACAGCTTCATTATAATAGGTTAACTTTAATAAAATTGGATTCGTTGTTATAATCTGATACTTTATTGAATGGCAAATATAATTAGCAAGACAAATAGTTGTTTATTATCATTCTCACCTGTTCGGATTAACGAAATTGGCCGAGGTCCGGATCAGGTATCAGTCTACATATTTAACACAGATATACCATTTGCTAAGCAGATGGTGGAGCAAAGTTTCTTAACATTGCCAGGCAGGCAGCATACGAGAGCAAATTACAAAATCAAACTTGAATATCAGACAGATAAAGCTCGTTAGCCATGATTAACACTCGGATGGGACTTTAAATTGAGGTCCCGTCATACAGTGCCCATCACTGTGTGAACGTGAGCTAGGGTTAGGTAGGCAAGAAATTTCGGCATAATCAATGTAAACCGGATGCTGAATGGATCCCTCCTCGGATGGAACCACGCAACACACGGATTACAAAACCAAAACCAAATTGCTAGAATTAGAATCTTTCGGAATTTTCGATGGGACTATGGAGGGATGTAACCCGGATGACTGATCGAGTTCGTCCTCGGACGGACACAGTCACCATACGGGCTACCTAATCAATCAAAATCAAACAAGTGCGCGCTGGTGCCTGCTCGGATGATGGCCAGAAGACCAAATGGGTCCCAGGACCCGAAAAAACCCACACCCCAACCTCCCCACTCCCCCCAAAGGGGCCGGGAGGTCTCTGACCTAAAGCCCCCCCCCCTTGGGTGCATCAGGTCATAAGACCGTACGCACCTCCCCCGACCCAACACCTACCCCACCCCCGTTAGGTCCAGGTTAGGCCATCCCCATTACACACGCCCAAGCATGAGGAGCAACAAAAAAAAGCCATGGAAAAGAACAGCAACATGAGACAAAATCGAGAGACAACGATCAACACACACACGCACGCACGCACGCACGCACGCACGCACGCACGCACGCACGCACGCACGCACGCACGCACGCACGCACGCACGCACGCACGCACGCACGCACGCACGCACGCACGCACGCACGCACGCACGCACGCACGCACGCACGCACGCACGCACGCACGCACGCACGCACGCACGCACGCACGCACGCACGCACGCACGCACGCACGCACGCACGCACGCACGCACGCACGCACGCACGCACGCACGCACGCACGCACGCACGCACGCACGCACGCACGCACGCACGCACGCACGCACGCACGCACGCACGCACGCACGCACGCACGCACGCACGCACGCACGCACGCACGCACGCACGCACGCACGCACGCACGCACGCACGCACGCACGCACGCACGCACGCACGCACGCACGCACGCACGCACGCACGCACGCACGCACGCACGCACGCACGCACGCACGCACGCACGCACGCACGCACGCACGCACGCACGCACGCACGCACGCACGCACGCACGCACGCACGCACGCACGCACGCACGCACGCACGCACGCACGCACGCACGCACGCACGCACGCACGCACGCACGCACGCACGCACGCACGCACGCACGCACGCACGCACGCACGCACGCACGCACGCACGCACGCACGCACGCACGCACGCACGCACGCACGCACGCACGCACACACACACACACACACACACACACACACACACACACACACACACACACACAGAGACACAAGCTAATGCACAAACCGACGTCACAAGAATTCACAAGAATTCAACAGAAACCATAAAGGCCAGGCGTGAGTCTAGACCCTAGCATTGGGAACTAGCATATAAACGCCTCAAATATTACAACACACACACACGTTAGCCATGGTTTGCAGTTCATCGAAGAGCAGGAAACCGTGCTTTCAAACCCAGAGTGATCTATAGTCGTGGTTGATAACATGTATAATAGAAATAAACACAGATGGCAAACCTGGTCATGTGGAGATAGTTAATCGTGATTAACAGTCAACATAGGAGAGGGGCAACTTTAAATTCACAGCCTCGAATGAAATGAAAAGCTATTGCCAATTTGGCAGTAAGAGGATGCGCTGTTTAGGTATCTATGATGACCATATTGTGATCCATAATAACAATGTCTTCCGATGAGTCGTTGTCAAATCAAACTGATGAAATAACCTGATCTTATGATGCATTGCAACTTATTGCCATAGATTAATATCCTCCTGCTATATATCAATTTTAAAACCGGTGTCATATATAAAATATCCATATATACACACACTCATTCCATATAGACACTACACAACATAAACCAAACACTTCAATCTATATATGAATACTGTATTCTGCAGTATTCTGGAAACATCCTACTGCAGAAATCAATCATTCTTCGCGTTTGACCACTGTGTCTTGTCCTTGGCCAGACGATTTAGCTTCTTCAAGTGCATTCCTGATTTGAGTGTAACGAGTCCTGCTTTCTTGAGGACACCTCTTAACACTCTTAACAGATTTATGCTGTGACGTCCTCTCCTGGCTTTATATTTGCTGGCTCTCAGTAGGGTAAATTCCAAGGCTCTCCGTGCAGGTGGTCTGGCATCGTTAGCACATGACCAAACATGGACCATCATTGCTAAGCTACCTTTACGGACAGGGGCAGTGTATTGCAAATCCTGCATAGTACATCGTTTGAAATTCTGCTGTCTCACCATTGTCCAGTGATGGTGCGTAGATGTCTGCCGTGGCAGGCATCAAGTGTGGCTAGAGCTTGGCCGCGGAGCTGCCCGACTGTTACAGGTATACAGCATCCAGTATACGCAGGTTCCGTTGTATGTTTGTCAAGGACATTTTTGATCTACGAATCCATACCTTCCAGAAGGACTAGAAAGCTATGTTCCCTTCAATGTACCCAAAAATGTAGTAACATTATATAGTGTATGGGCCGCCATAGATTCAAATATAGGAGACGCTCACTTTATCTGCATCAATAAATATCTGTTCTGTACGTTTATAGGAATTAATAGCACAGAAATATATGTAATAAAGTTACCTAGTCACAGAGAGATAAAGTGAGATACGAGCCCCATAAACTGCGGCCGCAAATTCTATAGTCAAGGGTATAGAAGCTATGGCACCAATGTAGCTATGAATTAATTTGTTTTCGTTAATTGCTGCAATGAATCATTGAAATTGTTTTACATGTCAAGCTGGTCGTTCAAATGCTGTTAATTTAACACTCTTTAAAAGAGTAGACCATTCTCCTAAAATAAGGATAAAGAATATGATTATGTATTTAAAATACGAGGGATTGAGACGACTGTAGCCGTATCCTCGAGGGATTTTATATGAATATTATTTCTGTATCTGTATTTGCTTAGTATTTTAATATCTGTATTTGCTGATGTAATGGAGACATTATGACCAACCCAGAGTGATTCTATATTCAAGAATATTAAATGCATTCCTCATGTACCTCAAGTACGCTGCCATCAATAGCAGTTATATTGATAGTATCACGAAATTGTGTACCATTTAGCAGGATATTTATATCCCTGTTGTGGCTGGCATGCACCAACCAATCCCATATCTGCCAAGGACATCTCAAAAACCCATCATTAGAATGTCATACTAAATCAATCATTTGCACAATGGATATTGCACTGTCTTTGTATGGCACCCCGGAATCATGCACTTAATTATAGACTTTGTAAATTGCATTCAGCATTCGGCATTGCTTCCCTATCTGATGGGCTTCAGATGTTAGTCAATGGCATAAAGCTGGCTACAACATTTAAAAAGAAACATTGATTTGCAAATTAGTGTTATCAAAATCCAAAAGCTGTAGTAGTAGACACATTCAACAGTTGCAACCAGTCCTAATGTTGCAAATCAATAGCATACATTTCTACAGCCTATGATGGCTATTATGAATAACTGTTCAACCAATCAGAAAAATCATAGCGTGCCTGCTTCGGGAAATAGCTCAGTCATAGAGGCGCCAGCTATAGTTTGGCAGTGTGGTATAAAAGCAATCATACAGATAAGAGGGTTGAATATTTTGAAACCAATTTGACTAGAAGTTGTTGCTGCCATAGGCAGCAACAACTTCCAGTCAACTTAGTTTCAAAATATTCAACGAGATGAATATTACAAAATAAAGAATGTAATGCAATGGCACTTACATGACATCACCCACTATCGCTTGAGGACACAAAATGGCGCCGCCCACTGTTCAATATTTACGCGATATTACATATCAGATAATTGTGATACAGAAACGGGAATGTGACAGAATATGAATGATATGGAATCTATAAACCAAAATCTATTGAACAGTATAACATTTGATATGAGATTAGCATCGCTTTAACCTTCATAAGACGAAACTGGCCAAAACCAACTTTTCCGGTGAACTTGGTGGATGTAAATTTGTAGGCTAAAAGAAGACTGTTTTTGACAATTTACCACTGGAATTAATGACTGTTATAAAGCCAGTCACCCCAGTGCTAAACAAATGGGCATTCATTGTGGAAATAGATTGTATTAAGAGAGAGAGAGAGAGAGAGAGAGAGAGAGAGAGAGAGAGAGAGAGAGAGAGAGAGAGAGCTGAAATAATTGATAGTCGACACGGATAGTGTGAGCATGTGCCAGTTACACATTCAACACTTTAGTGGCGAAAGCTGATAAAGAAAATCAAATTATTTGCTTGTTGAATCTCAAGTTGTAGGCGATGAGAAGACTTTTTTGAAATTTGTCCACTGGCTCGGTTACAGAGCCAGTCATTCTCGTGGTAAATTAATAAAGAAATTATCTTTTCTTGACCTACAAATGGGCATTCCTCAACGCGACTGTAAAGGCCACTTTTGACCGTTATCACCCTGAGAGGACTAATGCCATATTACTAGTACATATCCAGATCCAATTCTCAGTTCCCTGATTTAGGTTATGGCAGCATTTCCTAATCTGTTGTTCCGAAGTCTATGTTCTAATACTTGCTATATTAGGTAGGAATGTCTGACATTACAACTGGATCAGATATCAACTACGTTCTTCTATCCCATTCACAATTACACAACATAATTCGTTCATATTAAATATACATGTTTAATCTATATCCAGACGTAACATGGTTCAAATATTCCATCTGCCAATCTCATGATATTCTATAAAAAGTAAAAATGTTTATAAAACGATGCACTACATACTTACCCATTTAAATTGAGTAAAACAATTGGGTGATCGTTTTCAAAGGAAAGTAAACATGTAAAATGATTATAATTCACACCATCCCGTAATAAATACCAAGAGAATGACACAGTTTTGTGAGTGATATGATGCTCTTTTCTTCATTTGTATGGGAGTGAATCATGGGCGATGGTTATCATATGGGCTGATATATCCGTGTCGAAATGAAAATCAATTTAGGGCGCAATAGAGAATAAGCGTGGTCCACATATTCTGCAATTAAATTTGTATGGAAAAAGAGAGCAAATAGAACAAAATGCCGTGGACCTCTCTTTGTCCTGCAACTAGACATTTAGTAAGCAAATATTTATATATTTTTGAACAAATTTAGCCATTAAAGGAGCAACACCTATGACATCAGCTTAAACAAACTTACGTGATGCTAAACAACGATTTATTACGGAAGATATGTCTTTTGCCAAGTGCTTCTTCGCTAGGCTAGTTCACGTTGTCGCGTTATGGATCAATAAGACAAAATTTCAGAACAATTAACAAGTGTAGATAAAAGTTTAAGAAGTTTTCAAACCGAGATAAACTCAATCTCACAGCGAGTAAAATGTTTAGAAGTGAAATTTGACAGTTTAAATGCAGTACGTAAACCCGATGTGATACCAGATTTTTCAAATTCAGGAGGCCATCAAGCAGGACATATTCAGAACGAAACGCTTTCGTGAGCCCAGACGTTTGGCCCAGATTCGGGTCACCTCAGTCCCGGCGCTCCGATTGTAGCAGGCACCGCAGCATCTGCTGCGGATATACAGGCGGCATACGCCTCCGTCGAAGATGGTTTAACTGGAGTTCAACTACCGGTTGGCTGGAAACTATATGGTAGCCTTAAAGGCATACGGAAAGAGGACCAAGGGACGTACGAGGTACTAAAAAGGAAGCGCCAGGTACGTTGAAACTGTTCTAACAATAATTGGGTGTTCTCAAGAACAATTTTCTAAATCAGACCTTAATGATGCAATTTCAGTTTTGTTAGCAAACCTTCAGTTTCTAGAGGACAAATATTCCTCATTATTGGTTAAGGCTAAGCATAACAAAGATGTGTCAGATTATTTTGAAATGTATATCATTGGAACATCTGGCCTGTCTGATCAACACCGGCGAAATCTAATGTTAGCGGCGGTACAGACATCACCTCCCGCCCCTCCCCCATCGGTAACCGAGAGAGAGGGGGATTTACTCGGTACAGACATAGACGACCGTATAACAACAATTACGGCGGATATTTCGGGCGCGGCTGAGACGTGTATATGCAGGCTGCATCAGCTAGGCCCACAACTCAACGGCCTCAGTATTGTTACAATACCAATGAGTGACCTATTTTATATACCATCGGTTTGCTAAAAATAGACTTAAAGGTGTTTTACGAGAACGGATTCGTGTACAGCGGGGACGCTCCGGAAATGTGCTATAATATGGCAGAATAAAAACCTTTGTAGCGTTGCCTGTAATATTGTCACTCTTAGCGCGCGTATTGATTTTGATTCAAATCTAAAACCATATCATTTTGAAAATCCTCAGTTTAATAAAAAATACAGACATTTTTTATGTGACGAAATTAACACTTTATTATGCGAAGATGTCATAGAACATTGTACTTCGAAACCAGCTGGTGTTTCCCCTATAAAATGTGTTCCTCCTAAAGGTAACCAAGTTAGACTCGTGACTGATCTCCGTCATTTGAATACATTTTGTCACCCTCCAAAGTTTCATTACGAAGACATAAACACTGTGTTAAGGTTTTCACAATACAATGATCAGATGATCACAGTTGATTTTAAAACTGGTTTGATCATGTTGACATATGTGAGGAAAATCGTCAATGGTTTGGATTTAATTTTGACGGTAATTATTACAGATACAAAACATTACCATTCGGTGCAAATATCAGTCCTTATTTGTTTTGTAAATTATTACGACCTGTAATTCAACATCTTCTAGAGAGATGTGGCTTAGAGTAGCAATATTTGTAGACGATATTATATTGTTTGCCCAACCAGATATTATTGAAAGACATAAGGAAATACTGTTAACAACTTTACGCAAACTGGGTTGGATTATTAATTGGAATACGAGTTCATTCATCCCGGAACACACCAAAACCTCTATTGGTTACAATATAATTACAAACGGTACAAACAAATGCGTCTGGATAAAAATTCCATCAGATAGAATAAAGAAACTTAAACAAGGTATTGTTCGTCTAATTAAACAAGGTGGCTCAACAGCGGGCGTGATTGCCAGAATATCGGGACAATGTGTTGCTATGTCAAAAGCCATATTGCCAGCAAAGCTGTTTATACGAAATTTGTATCGAATCCTTCGATCACGGTCAAGTTGGGACAATTATTTACAATTGGATAAGTCTGACATAGCAGATTTAGAGTGGTGGCTGATTGCGGTTGGCAGTTGGAATGGCCGTTCAAGTTCAACCGTATTGCAAACAAACAAATTTATACTAATGCTTCCCAAACCGGATGGGGTGCAGTATTAGGCGAATTTCACGCGTCTGGCCATTGGAACAACAGAATGATCCACCAACCCTCGAAGGTAAGGGAGATGATGGCTGTTCTACTTGCCATCAAGACGTTCAGCCAATACTTACAACAGCAGAAAGTGCAGGTATTAACAGATAATATAACGTGTGCAGCTTACATACACCAGTTAGGCAGTACGTCCGTTCAGTTAACCACAATAGCTTCAGCAATATGGGCACATGCTTACAATCACGTGTAGCGGGCTATCGTTGGGTCGTTCCAGCACGAAATACCCGCCCGTCGCACCGCATGTGCACGACGAACGTGGGGGCTGGTTAGCTCCGAGTCTCGGGGTTCCAGATCCTGTAGGACGTCGCTCCACGAAATACATAGACTGGCTCCTAAGGTCAGTGGAACTCAATTGTTCCGGTGGGGCCGTGCGACCATTGCCGCCAAGATTGAACTGCACGATGTCAGCCCAACTATTCGAGTCACTGGTATGTCTTTCCATATTAATTTAATTATGGAGAATAATATATATATATAAGTAGATACAGGTGGGTCAAACAATGGTAAATCGTCTGACAGGAAATGCGCATATACTATAATACATAATGTAGAGCTAGCTAATATACTTTGCACATGGGGTCGCCGGAGGTACCACACGTACTCATAAATCCGCAGAGGTATCTCCGTAAGGGAGGCATTCATAGAACGCCGGCACTGGTTAACTTAATATAAGCTATTATGCCTTCATGATACAAATGAAAAAGATTCCTGATGTTACGAGAGGGCTATGCCTCGCGTGGGCTATGGCCACCCAGATGCTACCTGTTGGTGCGAGAGGTAATAGCCTCGTGCGGGCCTCCGTCACAGGAAAATGCCTTCAATGCCGAAGCGGAGGAAAAGGGCCACTCTTTTGGTCAACAAAAATGCAAGGGACAAAGACCATCCTAGTGAAGAATATAATTATCGTGATGCATACTGGTTTATGTGAAGACGGGGCGAGTGACTCCCAAAGGATTCACCAGTCCCCGCCTTTTGTCATTCTATGATACTGCATTGGTAGGTACCGCTATTATTTATGCGGGCCTTCTGCCATTCCTAATCTACCAAGTAGGTTTTAGAAACGGAAACTAGGTTAGGCCGCAAGTGGCAGAGGTTCCTACCTACCATTTAGACATGGCTAACCAAAGTGCGCAGATGCCCCGCTTCCCATAGGTTGCCTTAGAAAGCATCTATCTCCATGGATAGCAGCTTATATGTTCTTTCACAACACATCTGAAATGGGTGAGATTCCGGATGCCCTGCTTCATAACAACATAAAAAAGTACTGGACGATGGCTATATTTTACATAAGCAAATTTAATGACTGACACATCGTTACGGTGAGGGTAGAGAGACGAATATCCGCAGCGAGTGTCCTTCCCGTAAGGGCGTGGCAGATTCCAAGATCTTGCCCAGACACTGCAACGAGTTGGGTGGAAATGCGCGTCTCGTCAATGACCAATCCTACGGACTTAACTATTGACCTGCCGTTAGGTTTATGTTCCAATTTGCCCAATATGCACTGCGGGCCGGGAATAATATATCCCACCATAATAAATAATAATAATAATAAATGTTTTCGCAGTGCTTTCCTTCATTGGCAAAGATGTCTAACTACTAAGTATCCTAAGATACTGTGGGAGATGTGTGTAAACCCTCACTTTGGCCATCACTGCTCAGAAACCTCCAATAGTTTCACAGAGTCAGATCAGTACAACGTGCGGGTGGGATATCCACACAATTAAGAAGCCTTGCGACTGAGTGGATTGTGGAAAGAGACACTCACTTGATATTTATGAGGCCCTATAGGTAGTTGGCCAATTTTACACAACCATGCCGGTGTGTGGGGCTAGATTACCGCGACAGCTGGAAAACAGGCGTACACTATGTGTCTCCTAACGAAGAAATTGTCCCTGACCACTTTTAACCTATCCTACCGAGCTGAATAGTCAAGGTTAGTCGATACCATGCCGGGCTCAACAGATAGAGCATGGTCAGCGACCTCAGTCTAAAATGTTGGTGGCAGGAGTAAATGATGCATATATTGTGGCTGTATAGTATATCCTAGCGTACTGCGGTCCAAGGTTTTACATAAATAAACAACACATATGAACTGATGGCTACCTGCCTTATACACAACTAACCATTATAATTAATATCACAGTTTTTACAGTCTGATTAAATGAGGTAGTAAGTATACATAGGTCGATAACCTAATGCGGTGCAGTTAGTTAAGCACATACAGCAAATAAGGATACAATAAACAGTTTATGACGGTGAAACATAATATGTATAGCTATTTGAGTACCTAGTTGTTCACTTGGACAGAACAGGCTATTATGTTGCTGAAATTGAGGCGCTACATACAGGTAGCTCGAGTTGACACATTCTCTTGAGGATGGAAGGTTCCCACATGCAGATCCCAACAGCTGGTCTCTGCAGATCGGTCTCCGCATGCTGATCCCAGGAAGATAGAGTACAAACTCATGACAGTAATAGAAGCAATGAAGTAATGTCTACTAGATTATCTCTATAACTAGATCAGTAATTAAACGGTGTGAAGAAAGTTCTCCGTCCGTCGACGGAAACATGAAAGTTAAACACAACCCATTAACAGAGAGGGTTACTATATACAATAATAATATGTATGCACATATTAAAGGATATGGTTCCGGGCACGTCACGGCAAAGTTTACTAGTCTGCGGTCGAGAAGTTACAAAGTTGGCCGCACGACATGCAGTACGGTGGTTTGATCTCCACTTTCGTGTGGTCAGCAGATCCCGTGAGTCATCAACCAAGAAACATCGCTGCTCTACATTATGTAGAAATCTACATAACGGGTCCGAATATCCTGGCACAGAAAATTCCGCTTATAGGTCTTCGTGAACGGGAACCATGATTTTGGATTATTATTGCCCCCGGATGGCCATCCGGGAGCATACAAAAATTAGTTAGTGCGGGTTGGCCGAGAACTGCTTTTACGTGTGGGTGAGCTGAAAGCCGCAAGGAACCTCGGGGGATGTTCTGTATCTTTCTTATCCACAGGTATTCCTGTCTCCTCGTCTAGTCCTAACCTCCAGTCAATTCCCGACCCTTGACCTCCACGCCGACGATGCTCCTGATCTTCTAATTTCACCCCCCCCCCCATTTTATACTCGCTAAGACGTCAGAGCTGGTTATATGAATCAAGTATAGATTGCTGTACCAACCAATCAGCGCGCTAGAATCTTGTGATGTATACACATTTATCTATATATTACTATATGTATAGATGTGTAGAGTGACGTAGTAGGTCACGTGTACTCAATTCACTATCTATCTAGCTATATATATATATATACACATGCGATTACGACGTTATAGGAATATTTTGAGCATAATTTGACGGGGAAAATCGGCGATAACTCGATAAAATGGTTTGCAGTTTTAAATAGCTCGTCAAATTTTGGTCCTGAATGATACCAAGAATGACGAAAATAAATAGATTAAAGGGATTTACTAGTACCTACTCGGTACACTAGAGGTACACATTCGCCGTCATTCCTGACATGTGTATCGTCAATGAAGCGTCTAAGTGTGCGCATGCGCACCACACGTTCTAACAAACTTAGTCGTTTTTATGACGAAATGTCTCTCATATAGGCTTATATGCACGTATTGCTCTACCCAAGCGCGTGTGCTTATGGGAACAACTCCAGGATGGGCGGCCCGTACCGAGCCTGACTGGGACGGCCGGTACCCGTCAAATCGATCCTTGTTACATACGATATCGAGTTGACAGTAACATACTTACCAGACTGTCAAAATGTGGATGCGGATCAGTTATCACGTATCGGGGAAGAATAAGAGTGGTCCCTCCACCAAGGCTTGTTCAGGATGTTAAACAAAAAGTGTGACGCCCACACCATCGACAGGTTCGCGAATATGCACAACACCAAGCTGCCCATTTATAACAGCAGATATCTGGATCCGTATACAGCCGCTGTGGACGCGCTCAGTCAACAGGACTGGGGCGACCACAACAATTATGTAAACCCACCATTTCGTTTAATAGACGACATTCTCAATGTAGTGTGTGAGCAGAAAGTGGTAGCTACAGTGATTGCTGCCGCTTGGAAGGCGCACGCATGGTATCAAAGACTCTTGCAGATGAGTATTGCACCACCAATTCAGTTACCAACGTCGCGCAGGAGCATTATCGCATTGACGCCGATGCTAGAACCAGTAAAAAAAACCTACGCTGGAAACGTTATGCATGGAGGATATCTGGAGCACTCGTTTAACAGCGTCTGGGTGGTCACCACGTGCCTCTGTACAACTCTCGTAAACGCGATGTTCGTATAAACAGTGACAATAGTTAACACTGACATTTTAGGGATAAAAAATGACACACCAAGATCAGGTTTTGAAGTGACTGCATCGCAATGAAGAGCGTCTGTTAGACCCAGTGCAAACTTTGTTAGATTACATGTCTGCCACGTCGTCCCAAAGCCATCATTTAACTGACCAACCAGTATTTATTTCCTTAGTTCACGCGCTTAGCGTGGCTTCTATTGAACACATATTAAAGACTGCTATAAATTTAGCAGGTTTTAAAGGTCTTGATTTCACACCACAATCGTTCCACCCGACTGGCGCCACTGTAGCTATTGATAATAACTGTGACCCTGATGTTGTAATGAAAATTGGTCGTTGGAAAACAAGATCTGTCTTCGTGAAACATTATATTCATACGCATGCACCAAAATCATTTGTATTGTGACATAATGAATCATGATTGACATCACTTACTATCTCATAGTTTTCTCTCTAATTAGGCATATTTTCTGTAATAAATCATAGTTTAGCATCACGTAAGTTTGTTTAAACTGTAGTAAGCTAAACTAGATTTAGTCACGCGACGGCAACACTAGTTGCCGTATATCCGGGTCTTTTGCCAAGTGCTGACATCGAATCCTTATAAAATACGGTAATTTCATAGTTAGATTTATGGTTATATTTAGTGTAATACCTTATTAGTTATGCGTATGCTTATTATGTACTTTAAGCCTAGTGAAGCTGTTTTGGCAGCGACACAGGCATATTGCCTGTAATAAATGTAGTTTAGCATCACGTAAGTTTGTTCAAAAAAGTTATTAAAATATCTAATTCAGATACCTTCGTATTGAACGATTGTATCGTCGGCTAACACGCTGATATATTTTGATTTTATCATCATATTCCTGAGTAAAAGTTTGGATCCCTCCAATTCGGTACTGTTGCAAGAAATATGACCATGGATTTATGATACCCTGAAGATATCAACTTCTGCTAATAAGGACGTAAATGAATAGTTTAATATCACCCACGTTCCGCACATTCATATTACATGTATGTGTCGACATTCACACCAGAATGGGTAAAAAGATTTTGAAAAAAATTCTTTTTTGGAGGCATACAGTGATTGTCCTAAGACGAAATAAATCTTAATATACGTCGATTTCATTCTATATACATTAATATTCGTCGCTGTGAAGTTGTCTTAAGGATACGTATCCATAATTCAACCTCACAACGAAAAGGATTATATTTATGTATACCAAATGGAATCATCGTTTACTAAGATTTATTTCGTTTCCCTTGATTGAGGTACACAATTCCATCCCATAAAAATAAACACTCTTATATTCAAGCATTCTGGTGTGAATGTCGGACTTTAAGATGAAGATGATGGGTGGTTGTGTTCTACAACTGAAGAAGTGCACATTTTTCATCTGCAATCGGGTTTTCTTCAAGCTTCTCCTCTGCATTGTGTTCAGTGCAAACATCATAAGCTTACTTAGGTTCTTTATCGCCTTTAGTGGTCCTATATTACGTGCTATGAGATCTGATCGCAAAACACTTAAGAAGCTAATGTTGTGGCGTCCTTTGCATGCCTATTACCTGTTGGCACCTGAGACTATAAATTCCAGTGTTTTCTGAGCAGGCGTATTTCCAGGCCAAACATGGAGGTTCACTGTCGCTACTGGCACAGACAGAGGCTCTGCACTAAAGAATCTTTAAAGTGTACATTTGATTTTGGCTGCGTGGCCCGCGACGATTTTTAATGGCTCGCTGATGTTGTCTGTGGCATGCATCAAGTTTATTCAAAAGGGCTTTTGCCGGTTCCTCAGCTGCTGTAATTATACACAACTATGGAAACGCATGTAGCATCATAGAGTTGTATCTTGACTTTAGTAGCGGATTTTAGAACGACGATTCTACAACTTCCAAAAGGACTGGAAGGTGATATTCATGTTATACATCGAACTCCAATGTCGGTAGAGTTACAGATGAGGATACCCAAGATTATGCTCTTCGTCCACTTCTCACTGTCACGATGTGGCAGGGTGGGTCACCATTCGCTAGAGAACTGCATTTAATGGACTGGGGTTGTAGCAACATCACACGGGTTTCAGTGCCTCTTATGCACTCTTGGAAATGTTTTCCATTACTGGCCTGCATCCAAGCATAGATCTAATTATATATTCTTTTATAAGACAGCATGCAGCGACTGATAACCTTTCCAAATGCTAAAGTAAACTATCCGAGCTTGACTATTGCTATAACACTATGTTTCAAAACATGATATCCTATCAAAATTCTCAATAATGATCAACATTGCGTGATTAGGGAATTGGATATTGCATTCAGTGGCCGGCTTAGTGCAAGTTAATTGATACGGGAAATGGCGTTCGGTAACACGATCTGATGATTCTGTGAGTTGGATGTATAGATTCAATATAATATGCATAATCAGAAAGCCTTTATCTGAATTTCATCTGTCCAAAGCAAATAGCACCACCACGGTGTCAAACAAATAGGGGACATATTTGTATAGTTTTTCACATTTAGTTTGACGTAACTCCTAGCCCGCACTCCCCTCGCCGTCTCCTCTCTTCTCCTCGCCCTCTCCTCTCAGACCCTCTATCTTTCTGTCTCTCTATCGACCCCCTTCTCTCTCATCCACACTCTTAGCACCCTCCCTACCTCCTCCATCCCTCGCTCCCTCCCTCCCTTCCCTCCCTCCCTCCTTTCCTCCCTCCATACCTTCCCCCTTTCCTCCCTCACTCCATCTCTCTATCTCGCATTCTTCCTTCTCTCTATTTCTTAGTGGGTGACATACTATAATTTCGATTTATACATAGTATTTGGTAGCAAATTCCAACGACAGTTCTAATCTCGGAGTAGAAACCAAGGTTATCATATGCTACAGCGTTCTACTACTCAAAGCTGAGCTATCGCACACACAGACATGTTTGACACCAACCCACGCACGCACGCAAGCATGCACACTTGGGATATATTTCTATGTCAAAATTAGCTGCTTCTTATTCATCATTTTCAACGGAAATAATTCTTCCTTAAATGCATTTTCAAAACGTATCCATATGTATAAGCATGCTATGCGCGACATGATAGAAGCTCAATAGTATACTACCTGTGTAAGGTAAGATGAATACTTGAGTTAGAGTCGTTTGTTTGTGTGTTAGTACGAAACAGATAGACCCAGAAATACACAAGAACTTACATAGGTAATGTTTTGTTGTTTTCTTGCCTGTATAATGCTACATCTATCATAATATCTCTATTTGCTGAAGGTTCCACAACATCCATTCATTGACTAGTGTATACGCCATATTGTCATCTTTAATCATATGCCCATTGACAGAAGGGTAATGGAGGGATGATCGATCCTAAATAGATCCATTGTTGTCTCGTCTTCATAGACCACTACAGTAAGCAAGTGTTGAATACATGAATCATTAATTGTGACGGGTGTCTCCATATTACTCCAAAATTAACGTTGCAGTTTGTTTTATAAATCTTGGTGGAACGACAAAACGTTCTCATCATGGAGGAGGGACATTGTGCAGATATGTGTTAACCAGGTATGTAGCTCACGTGGTTATGCACTGGTCCACCATGACGTGCCCATCCATCGCGCCACAAATGCACAACAGACGGGAGGGCTGGTTAGCTGCGGATCTCGGGGTTGCAGATCCCGTATCGCGTCCTTCCGGAAAGTACAAAGAGCTACCCCTAAGGCCGGTGGAACAGATAGGTTCCAGTGGGGCTGTGCGACCATTGCCGCTGAGATTGAACGACACCATGTCGTCCCAACTGTTGGTGTCACTGGTATGTCGATTCATCTTAATTTAAACCTACGGACTAGATGGTAATAATAATTAAGCAGTCACAAAATTTATACCACTATGCAAACAATTCTATATGTTTGACATTGAATGAGCACAATAATACACAGCGTAGAGCCGGCCGGTGTTCTTTCCATGTGGTTTCGCCGGAGGTACCACACATATACTTGAATCTGCAGTGGTATCCCCGCAAGAGAGAGTTTCCGCAACGAAGTCACTAGGTAGTTTAATATAAACTAGTATACTCCTAACACACACAAAGAAAATATTGTTGTTGCGAGAGGAATGTGCCTCCCGTGGGCCTCCATCACAAGAAAATGCCGAAGGGGTGGAAAAGAGCTGGCAAAAAGGGCCGCTCTTTTGCTCAACAGAAAATGCTAAGTGTTGAAAATCCTAGTGAAGCTACTGTTAAGGTGTTGCACGCTGGTTTACGTGAAGACGGGACGAACGATTTCCGAAGAATTCCCAGGTCACCGTCTTATGTAGTTCCAATGTTGCTGCATTGTTAGTTGCCGCTTTATTTATGTGGGCCTTCTGCTACATCCTAACCTACCATGTATGTGTTAGTAACGAGAACAAGTTTCGGCCGCAAGTGGCAGGGAGTACTACCCGACTGTAGATATGCTTTTCCGTTTGGCACAGATACTCAGCTTCCCATTGGTCATCCCGCATGGCATCTACCTCCAAGGACAGTGTGCATAAATGTCACGGAACAAAGCCCTAGATAAAATAACGATCTGATCACCAGGTTCCACAACCACATATAACATCACTAGACGAGTTTCACAGTTCACATAAGCAAATTCAAATACTGACATGTCTTTATGGTGGGCTGGAGAGACGGATATCCATCGCGAGCATCCTTCCCGTGAGTGTATGATGAGCTCCAACGCTTTATCCAGACACTGCAACGAATTGGATGGAGATCCACATCTCGCCCGTTACCGTGTGCTACGGAGCTAACATTTTAACCTGTCGTTAGGGTTATTTTCCAAGATGCCTAGCGATGCACTGCAGGCCAGTACTAAAACATACATTAATATTAGTATTATTTCGTAGTGCTTCCTCCTTTGACGGGGAATCTACTTAATAATTATCCAAAGACACAAGGGGACGTGTATGTAAATCGGCACTTTAACTATCCCTGCTCAGACACCTCCAATAGTTTCCCAGGGTTGGATCTGGTCAACGTGTCGATTGGGAATCCAGCCAATTGATAAGCCACACGGCTGGTAGATCCGCAGAAAGAGACAATAACTTGCTATGTATAAGAGGCCCTATAGGTCACTTGGCCAATTTTACACAACCTTGCTGGTGCATGGGGCTACATTACCACAACAACCGGAAAAGAGGCATACACTATGCGTCTCCGAAGAAGAAATTGCCCCTAACCGCTTTAAACCTATCCTATCGAGCTGAATAGCCAGGTTTAGTCGGTAACATGTCAGGCTCAAACAATTAGAGCATGATCAGCGACATCAGTGTAAAATTGAAGCTGCCGGGGATAGTGATGCGGATATAATTTTGATGTATAGTATTTCCTAGCATACTGCGTTCTAAAGTTTTTATAAATACACAAAACATATGAACTGGATAGCGACTTGCCATATGCACAACTAACCAATACACAAACTACCGGATACGAAGATGATGAAATGATAATTAAAGTATCACAGGTCATTGGACCTTATGGTGTGGCTAGTTGAATGCACCACAGTAAACAAGGATAAGATGCACAGTATGAAACATAAATTATAAGCATGCAGTCTAGGGCCGGTATGGTACCTATTACTCATCAGTACATTTATACGGAAATGATTCAATGGTTTATAACTAAACGTACAATATTATAGCTACTTGCATATCTATTGGTCATCAGTACGGACCAAGTTCACTAGTTACTGAAATTGAGGCGCTATTACACTTATAGCACGAGATGACACGTTCTCAAGGCTGGACAGATTTCCGCAGTAAGACATCCGCAGGCAGGTCTCTGCAGGAAGGTCTCCGCAGGCTGGTCTCCGCAGGTTGACTCCTCCAGACAGGCACGATATGGTACATTCTCAGGACAGGTAATGGAACAGTTCAAGAATGTCCGAGAAAAGTTCACCCAGAATGGTCGAAAGTTAAATTATCACACACGACATGCATTGCGGAAGTTGAAGTCCACTTTTCGGCGTGGTTGTCAGATCCGGTGAGCCATCCACCAAGAACCACCATCGGCTCTACATTCCGTAATATTACATTCCTGGCCCGCATGGCACGTCCGTAGGAAGACTCCCTTACGTAGGCTCACATGCGGAAGTTATAACTTTAAATTTAGATTATTACTCTCGGTTGGCTGTCCAACGGTGTACAAAATCTGTGGAAGCCGAGGACTCCTTAGCACCGCGGATGAGCTGAAATCCGAGAGGCACCAGATGAAGTTGGAATCACCGTAGGTTTGTAGTTACACACGTCTATTCCGATGGCCCAGTCGTCCTGCGCGGGCCAGCTTCCACGCCGGTGATGCGCCTGATTCTCGATTTTTCACGCCTTTTCTACTCGCTGGGACATCAGCGCTGGGTGCCTCAGCCAATCAGTGGCCGAGCACTAGCCAATCAGCATGCGGCAGAGGTGGTGACGTAGTTATCCCATGTACAGAGCACTCTCTATTTAGTTTAATATATATACGCGATTAAGACGACAAGACAATATTTCAAGTATAATTTAGCAGAGATCTTCGATGATATAACTCTGGACTAATTTTAAAACGGTAAAAAGTACTGTGATCCTCGTCTCATTCTGGTCCTGATAGGTACCTGGAACGACGAGAATGGTGCAGTGGCAAATGATCACGCATCGTCGATCGAACGCATGGACGTATGCTAGGCAGGAATTATAGACTTCCCAGGTAGGTGCGTAGCCGAGAGGAGTAGTGACACGCGAGATGCGTGTTTATCAGAGAAAGAGCACATAGAGATGCTAAATCGTTTGGGGAGGGAGGCATACTTTTAGTTTTGATTTTTGACCTGGAATTATTTTTCCAGGTCTTGTTTTTTTCCGGTTTTTTTAAATGTTTCTGTGCTGCTAACATTTATTATATAGTTCACAGATCAACTAATAAAAATAGGTCGCATGGGTGTTCCCGTGGATGCAGATAATTATTTTTCCCCAGGGAACACCCAAGCTCCAACATACCATAATTACAACAAGATAAATATATTAAATGTAACTATTTCTATCACAGTTTAAACAGTATTAATTACAGGTGCACCCCTGGTAAATAAGGTGATGCACGAAGATATGTGTATATATATAATATGCGGCCCGTTATTGCGAATCCGCACGGGTTCGCTCGCTAACCCACAGTCAGTCCTGTCATTCTAACGCGGAAAGAAAATTAATAAGAAAAATAGTAATAATAATAAATTAAATAGACTAGTTTATCAGGCAGCGTAGCTGAGACTGCATGACGGTAATAAGACATATTCGCTACGGTGCGTTGTGTACTTATGCCGCACACAACGTGTTTACAATGCAGGGATCTGCAGCAATTATCTGTGTGAGACACAGCTATGCAAGAATATTGTGCAGCTGTGTATGATGATCATAGTCAGATTAGGGACGAGGGTTTCAATTTTAAAAACATATAATAATAAGAAAAGTATTAAAAAAATTAACATAATAAAAACATTCTGCTTTCTGCACACCTATTTCAAAATCCTGCTGTATCCTTGGCAATAGAGTCCTTAAACGTCCGCTGTAAAGTTCCCCCCGGTGATTCTGGGTACCCCGACTTGTACGGGATGGACGCGGTGGGTGATCTTCCACTGCCAATATTTTGTAACTTATACTGCCCACGCCGGTGATACTAAAGCTGGTGCAAACGTGTCCACTGAAGCGCTGGTGGTGAGAGAGATGATGGTGGGTGAAGTGCGAACTGGTGGCGGCGTTGATACTGGCGACATGACTGTAGTCGTTGATGTTGTGGTGGTGGTGTGGGCTGCAGGTGGTCTTAAGGTGGTGAAGGTGATGATTGGACATTGCACGATTGCTGCTGATGATGCGGTGCTGGCAGACAGTTTGCGGATCTTCAGCGCTTTCAGTAATTTGCTCGCAGTCATCCTTGGACCTGCATCGATTTCTGGATGCGTGATTAGCTTCTTCCCGGCATAAGGACGATCCGGTGTAGTTACTTTCTGGATTGCTGGATCTGATGGAGTGCTGCTGCGTGGGTAGGCTGTGGTGCTGCTTGGTGGTGTTGTGGTGATGGCTGCGGCTTCCGTAAGGCGGATCTCCTCGTCGATGATAAGGCTACACGGAGATATGGAACGGTCTCAAGTGTCCTGTAACCCAGGTTCGGATACGGTTACTGGTGTAGATATTAACACTGATATGGGCTGGCCGATAACAGACGCTGATGCTGTGGTGGTGCGTGATGTGGATTGTGACGTTACTGCGGGTGCTGCCAGAGTGGAATCTGTAGGTGATCTAGGTATCAGTACTATAGGTGCTGCTGGTGCAGTTCGTGCTGATGATGCCGTCGTGATGGTGGCTGATGCGGTGTGGTGGCCAAATGCTGTCTGTGTCACAGAGCCAGTTGCTGTTGTTATTATTAAGTGCGGAAAGTTATGTTGCCTGCCTTTGGTACGCTTCGTCTTGGCCATTCTTTCTGTGGGAAGCACATTAAGAGGAAGCCTACTTTCACATCTACTAGTTAGAACTTCTGTATCTTCACTTTGTTCACCAGGCCGTAATGTCACTACTAACATACGATGCTTTTCTGGTAACGTGTGTGTCAAACTGTAACGAGTAGTGACATATAAATAGTTGCAGTCTGTACAGAATGCATGTTGAAAGAGATGATCATGATTGACATGCAGCATCAAGTCCGAGTTACATGAAAACGCATGCTTACATGGCTGTCCATTTTGCTGTAAAGCTGTACACAAATACTTCTTCCCGGGATTGGTTGGTGCTGGCTGAATCCTCTGAGGTGTTGAACAAGGCGAGGTCTTCCACAAGTGACATCTTATTTTAGCATGGTGATGATAGCGCAGAACCACCTAACCTACTCTATTTATCCTAACTCTTCATACTTTTCCTGGCAAAATATAGTAATGAAATAATAATAAGAAAAACAGCAGAATTTGGTTTGCGACATGAAAGTAGCCTAATGCTTGTTCTTCCATTGTGTCGAGTTTGACGGAAAGACGAAGTTGCAGTGCACGATCCCCTCCTTTTATAGTTTTTGATGACGTCACAGGAGGGTGGATGACCACACGCGAACGTTTTAGGGAGAGCTGGTTATGCCCAATATGGAAAGCTTTAGTTTTAATGTTCCTGGAGTCTGCTGAACTATTCCTTCCATAGAAACGTAGTAAATAGGAATATATAAAGAAAGGACAGTCACTTTCGTCTTTACTCAGCGATAAAACGAGTCTCCGATCAACACGAAAATCCGAAACTATTTATTCCCATGGAAGCTTACATTTTAATTGGCGTGAAGCGTTTTTTCAGATTGGATGCTTATAAACTCACCTGTTCAGATTTCAAACTGGAACGCCCGATGGGGTGTGGGAGAGCTAGATGACGTCAGCGGCCTAGGCCCCGACCCACCACCTCTCGCCTCTTCCATCACGCTGTGGTAGAACGCGTTTTGGGCGGTTCTTTTGTTTAAAGCCGTTTGAGCCAATTTACTGGAAATAGAAGCGAGGATCACGTGGTTTCTTATTGTGAAAGCATGTGGTTGATCGGAAACTTAGGCAAACTTATGTGATGGCGGAGTCTTGATGCTGCTGATTATTTGTAGCGCGTGTGAAAAACGGAAATATATGTTTTCAAATCAGTTCCTTGAAACAGCGTCCCTGTATTGCGTGTGATGTTATACATGCGTCACTTGTTGTCTGTAATAGGTATTCCCAGGCCCGTGTTGATTTGCGGCTGGACTGTAGGTAAGAGAATATTTGAAATTCCCTCTGATTCATACTGTCGAAGTTTTGATGCTGCTTCACCAGCCCACGTGCTAATGATTTGTATATGCAGTAGAACAGTCGGGTTCTTAATCAAAATTAGGACAGTAAAACTGTATGTAATTTATTGTGTGGTTTAAACAGCTCCATGTCTTGTGGAAAATCAAAATTACAGATTCCGCCAAGCTGGACTGCGTTTTCCGGTTGGGTGGACTGCTTCTTCTTTCTTCTTTTCGATCGCTGGTATCACACTTGGAGAGCCGTTCTCAAGATGAAATCTGTGGTTTTCTGCAGTTCTTCCACAGGCCCCATACAGCTTTTCAAGAAAAGCGGTTGACAAAGGCCAGATCTCTTCTCTCAGCAGCTGATACGTACTGCAACATTGAAGTATGTGCTCTGTGGTCTGTTCTGCTTCTCCACAAGGACAAGCGGGCGATGTCCTAAGGTGGAACCGTCTGTACATGTGTTGGTTTTGTCTGTTGTGTCCAGTTCTGAGACGAAAAATGGTCACTTGCTATGGCCTCGAGAGATGATGGTAGGCATCTTTTGATGGAGGTGTTCTATAGAGTGACTTGATGATAGTCTTCATCTCTGTATGGGTAACCATGTTTTCTGTCTGATTCTCTTCTGCACCCACCTTTGCCATCTTGTCTGCTTCCTCATTTCCTTGGACTCCACAGTGTGAGGGAATCAACTGCAATGCTATCCGAAAGCATTTGATGGTTTGTAGTGCTTCTTCAAGTTGTGGCAGCTTACCTTTGGTGATAGCCTCAAGGACGGAGCGGGCATCAGATAAAAAGACAATCTGTGCAATAGGGTCTGCTGTTCTGCTGATGATATTAGCTGCATGAACCAGTGCTTCGACTTCAGCTCTGTAGTTTGTGCAGTGTTTGCCCGTCGGTATTGCAGCTCACTCATGTTGTCTGTTTGGATACTGTATGTGCAGTCCGGCACCTCCGCTCCCAATTGCCTCTTGGGCTGATCCATCTGTGCAGATCCTTATCCATGTCTCCTGACTGGGTGGACTGCCAAGCATCCTTCTCTATGGGTAGGACTAGTCTCATCCCTACCTATACCACACGCATTGGTAATTACACTACAGCTCGGAAAATGCGTGCGCACAGTTTACAATTACAATACCAGTCATCCTGAGTGTCTATGTTTCTGTCGTGTTGGTAAATTTCATTGATACGCGTGGCTGCTTATCTGTGGATGAGTCTTGCGCTGTTGTGAAGTGTGTCGTTTTTATTACAGCTGAGGGGCGGGTGAGTTGCTACGGTGCGGTGTCAACTTTATCCGACATGATGTATTTCACGCTGTAATGGCCCAGCAAGGGGGCGGGCCAGAGTTACTTTAGAGCATGGATGACCAAGAAAGGTGCTGTCGTAACTTGAATCAATCCATTATCGACCTTCCGTTCTGTAGCGGAATCCTACTTGATACGGACGACAGACTGCTGGCATCTTGTTCGCTTAATACTATTGACTGTTATTACGTGGGAATGATGTGTGATATTTGAGCTGTTTCCGTAGGATGGTGGGGTGGGTGGGGTGGGGTGAGGGTGGGGGGGTGATCCCCCGTAGCGCATACTGCAGATGGCTGCGGTGTTGTTCCTCCTTTCCGTATGACGGGATAAGAAAGTGATTGCGGGAAAATGTTGACTGGTGTTGATGGCAGTACTGAACTGCTGTAGGGACGTCCGGGCTGCTGTGTGATGCTGGCGTATTGCGGATTGGGCGTATCTATGTTTCCACGCTGGTGAATGAGCTTCCGTATTTATGCGGTAAGGAGTGTTGCGTAAAAAAAATTTCTAACTTTTTCAATTTTAAAGCGTTAATGCTATAATTGTTGTTGCTGATGTTGTACCTCTCCATTCTGCTTGGTAACTGAGTATGTGTGTGATGTTTGCGCAATTGTGAATTGATGTATCCAACCTTGCGGGAAAGTGTGTTCTGGATTTCTGTGTCCAGTGTGATGTTCTGACTGCTCATGGTGGGCTTGGTCAGGTTGTTGTGGTCGGGTTTTCCCTAGGGATGGAGAGTGGTCATCTCCCGTTACACGACGGTTGTTATCCTGTCATAATTTTTAAGTACAGGGAATATTCAAGCCAAGAGTCTGCTGAACAAGTTGCTTCCCGGCCCACCACCTGCGGGGGTGGGTGGGGGCGCGTTAGGGTCATATCTGAAGCGTGACAGTCAACAGACGACGAGTGGAGTGTGAAATGGACAGGACGAATGACGTCCGAACCTGGTGCATAGATGAGGGAGGGAGGCCAGTTGCATCCGGGGCAGTGGATTTGCTGCGGATTGGATCGCAGCTTGGAAAGGAATTGGGCTGGCCATTTGGGGAAAGTGCTGAAAATCCTAGTGAAGCTACTGTTAAGTTGTTGCACGCTGGTTTACGTGAAGACGGGACGAATGATTTCCAAAGAATTCCCAGGTCACCGTCTTATGTAGTTCCAAAGTTGCTGCAAAGTTGCTGCATTGGTGGTTGCCGCTTTATTTATGTGGGCCTTCTGCTACATCTAAACCAAACATGTATGTGTTAGTAACGGGAACACGCCTTGGCCGCAAGTGCCAGGGATTACTACCTAACATTAGATATGGTTATCCTTTGGGCACAGAAGCTCAGCTTCCTGTAGGTCGCCTGCATAGTATCTACCTCCAAGGACAGCGTGCGTACATGTCACTGAACAAAGCCACGGATCAAATAACGATCCGGTCACGAGGTTCCACATCCCACCCACTCCAACTCCCCAACCCCATACGCATACACACACACGTAATGTACGTAATCGCATGCACACGTACGCACCACGCGCGCACGTACGCACCACGCACACACGCGCGCGCACGCACACACACACACACACGCACGCACACGCACGAACGCACGCACGCGCGCGCACGCACGCACGCACAGAGATATATAGTAATTATATAGGGTAGTATGGATATGGATGTAATGAATTGCGTTTTCTGCGTGCTATGTGGTCATGCTAGACGTGTTGTTTCACATCAGGGTCAATCAATCGGCACTGTGTCGACATGTTCCCATTATGTTAAAATCCTCTTCCTACACACCATGCAAGATCTCTGGCATAGAGGTAACGAGTCTAGTTGGTAATTTGAGGGACGTGTAAATAATTCATTAGCAATCTTGTACTAGGCGAACATCAATCACAGAGGTTGTCTGATGTTATCCGACACTATCTGTTATCAGCTATCATTATGAAGACCTATTACTGTGAAATATCAAGAGGTGCTTAACGTATAAACGATAAATATCCCAGCTGAATTTAGGTTTATTTGTCAACTAATTGTGCATGCACTTGTTATCTAACAAACAGAAAGCCCGCCGATTATTCTGAGAAAATTCGATAAAGTTGTTGTCTTAGTCAGAGATGACTGTCAATAAATTTGCTAGAAAAATCTTCAGCAAGTATTGCAACATTGCCTACCCTGCTGATTATTGTGAGAACAATTTGATTAAAGGTTGTTGCATTAATATGTGACTCGATATAACGATTTGACAACAATATCATCAACCAAATTGTGATATGACCTATGCCATTTTGATGCAACTTAGCATGTATTACGGCAGTGGTGTATATTCCAAATCATGTGATATTATAATCACATTATACTTATAAATCAATGCTGTGAGCTATCGGAGCGCGTAGCCATCCCCATCATCCTACCCTTTATGACATATTTTCCATGAGGATGCCAATATGAATAAAGATAACTATTTATCGCATTTGATAATGTCTCCATGAGCACGTGGCCGCTTTTAATGAAGATGCTATTATACGCTATATTTAGACAGGCGTATTTTCTTTATGAACATTTTGGGTATTTGTTGCGAAAAACTGTGAGATTTATGTCTGACTCAATATTAAATACCCTATGCGATCAGGCAGAATAGCAATTTGTCTTGGAACACCACGAATATTAGTCATCTTATGTGCTTACCTATCTAAGGCCGTGTTCACACTAAATAGCAAAAAAATGTGCCTGTCTGAATATAGCGTATAATAACATATTCACACTAAATAAGTAATCCGGAGTAACACATACTGCCGCATGGCGTTACTCTGGATTAACTCTATAGTGTGAACGTCACTTAAGCCTTTCAAATCCAGTAAATAGAGATGACTGACCATGTGTCAATTATGAACAGTTCCTTAGAATATTATGTAAATAATCAGTTTGTACCTTGTTGCAATTTACTGAGTCATTTCTAGCTAGCCCCCGCCCATTTCTAGCTAAGCTCCGCCCATGGTTTGCACGTGTCGTGATCGATTTATATAATTTGAGTCCTGAATTATGGCAGCAAAAGCGCCGAGTTAAAGTATTTTCAAAATATTCAACAGAATGTTTATTAAATAGTAAATCCATCATACAATTCCTACACTTCACGAAAGTATAATTTTGTCAATTATGAATGGCAAAATAATAAATATGCGCGACGATCAGGAAGAATACCTTTAACCATTTATTGTGAAACGCCACGAATATTAATCATCTTATAGCATTACCTATAAAAGACTCGCACATCTAGTAACTAGAAATGACTGACTATGTGTCAATTATGAAATGATCCTTAGAATAGTATGTAAATAATTTGTTTGTAACCTTTTACAATAGAGTGGCTCACTTCTAGACATATTTCGCACGTGTTTGGCTCGATTTACATACTTTAAACCCTGCAATACCAGAATCCCAATTTCAAGGTAACTATGCAGGAAAGCTGTTGAGTATTTGGAAACTAGTTTGGTTATGGCGGGGTAGTTGGCTGTGGGAGCAACAGCACACAGTCAAACTATGTAATAGAATGTTTAATAAATAGTAAATGATAGACATGCAATTCTTACACTTGCCTGGCATTTCAATGTTCACGACGAAGCTAGATACATCATGTATTACGTATTATGCTTATGCGGTCATATAGTCGAGTGACAGATCTGATCCATCCATTGAGCTACTGATGTTTCATCATTGAGTGTGAGATACTGGTGCTTCATGTTTAAGTGCAATGCACGCGTCTTTCATGTGTAATATTGAAAGACTATTTTTCCTGGTTAATGGTGAGGCAGAGATCTTTCAGAGATTATGTTGAGGCACTGGTGGCATGTTTACAAATGGGGCACCAATGCACTATGGATACAGATGGGGCACTAATGCGGCAGGGTTAAAGATAAGGAATTGATACGTCATGTTTAGGGATGGAGCACTGATGCGTCACCACTAAATATGAGGCACTAATGCGTCATGGTTAAAAAAATTAGGCAGTAATGCGCTGTGGTTAAAGATGAGGCACGGATGTGTCATGGTTGAAAAAGAGAAACGTATATGTCAGGCTTTGAATGCATAATGGATGCTATCCTCATGGAATATATTACATTTGTTATATACAGTAGTTAGTGTGTTGTAGTTACCTTATATTAAGTCTACATGAAAGCAAATTTAGTCTGGGGCATTATTCTGCAATTGGCAAATGCTTCTAATAATTATCTCCCTTGAATACAAATTTGCAGCAAGCCTGCCCTAACTAGCGTCACCTGCCACCTTCCGCTCCGCCCATGGTGATTTCGTAACGTAGGGTGACGTGAACCAATTCAGGGAACTCTGAGCTAGTGCAAAACTATGCCTTTTCTATTTATTGAGGCTAAATATAAGGACAACACACTTGGCACATGCAGCGATCTTGTTATCAAATAAGCGTTACTTTCTTGAGTTATGGATGTCTAGAACAATAGGTATATGTTCCTCACCTAGTGGATGATAACGATCATCTTTTCTAATATCATCCATGTATAGCCCCAAACAATGTGATGGATCAATGGAGACACACTCAGCATAGCTCCAAACACAATGATGGATCAATGTAGACACATTCAGTATGGCACTCGGGTGATTGTGTGGTAAAAGACATCAAATATACAATGAGCATAATGTCTGTGTTATCTGTAAAAACGTAGCCTACGACGAGGAAAACAAAATTAGCCAACCCATGATGTGCAAACAATCTCAACTTACAGCTTGATACACGCACACGCACATTACGTGAGGGCTCACACACGCACATACTGTCTACATACGCGCACGGTGACGTGCAGATGCAAGTGCATGCACATCATTAACAGTATCACGAGTGCACTTGACTAGAAAAATAGATCATACGATTTAAATTTCAGCATCCATTTCTGAATCAACTGAGACAATCAAGCTCTGCGATGTATAAGAGTGAGTAGCTACCTGTATTTTTGGAATATATTCCCAATATAGCACAGCTGTTTCTGTTTATTCCTGCCATAATTATATAACAAGTTATGGGAATGCATGCTGCGCAATAATGCAGGTGATCTCCGGTAGATAATAGGACTCTCATGGTCACTGCAAGGGTCTTTACGTGTCTCTATAAATACCATCATAATGCACATCAAGTAGCCGAATACGGAGTTGAGAGGAATTTATTCTCGCACATAGAAAGCACATTTATCGGATCTTATACTGTGTGAGCTTGGCGGATGGTAACCTGTAGATGAGGATATTGCTGACTCATAAGCAAACTATGATATGGTAACTCTAAACAAAAATAGTCCATATAATGCGCATCTAATTTATATTATCACCCCCGCCTCGTAATGGCAAGATTGGTTTTACAAACTGGTCTATCTCCGTGTCTCTGCCTGCCTGCCTTATGTCAGGAGCTGTATCTAAAACACTGATCTGATTTGGTTCAATTTTAGCACAACGAAGGGCCGTGCACGAGGATTTACAAATTTCGACCAAGATTCAGATAAAAGATATCAGAACTGGATGGGAACAAATTCTAGATCTGTGGATATCTATGGATATTTCGGAGACTACCAGCACGATTCTGCTGAAATCTGAACACAGGAGAGCGCGTGCATACACAATACTTTTACACAAAGTTGGGCGTGATAGCCCCAACGTTTTTACAGTCCGAAAACACATTAGGTATGTGTCTGCAATATCGGATTGCTCTTATTGATTGCCCTAGTCAAGCATTACGCTCAATACCGGAAATTAAGGAAAGGCTTAAAGTCCAACCCCTAATCCACACAAGCCTGACATTTCGCCAATGATGAGGGTGCAGCAGCCATACACGCTGCACATGCTGGCAATGCTGGAGGGGGTGGGGGTGCGGCTGAAGCATGTGCTCTGGAGTCAGAGTCTAGATAACTCCTCATATAGTTCTGTAGGCATACTCCTCCAGCTATGTGGTATATGAACTTTTAAGCAATGGTGGGATTCAATCAAACCAGTCGGGTGTCTGAGGGTATAATCAGTTATGCCACATGCAGGTTGACGTCACAATACACAATGACATTTTTAGCTTCATTATGAACATTGTAAAGTAGGTAAAGTGTACGAATTGTATATCTTTACTAATTAGTACACATTATGTTGAATATTTTGAAAAAGATTTGACTGGGATCCATTGCTGACATAAGCAGCAAAACCACCCAGTCAAATTAGTTTCAAAATATTCAACAGCTTACCTGTATAGTTACCTTGAAATTGGGATTCTAAGAATTCGGTATATAAATTGATTCCAACACGACGCAAAAGTGGGCGGAGCTTGGCTAATAATGGGCGGGCTAATGCTAGAAATAGATCCCAGTAGTGTCTGCCTGATTATTGATAATCCTAAGCCACGGTGTTCATCCGGCAGATTTCCATAGCAGCATACATTAAACTAAACAGACATTTCCATACATATCCACTGAAAATCCTCTTTGAACTAGCAAGTGCCATAGTCAATGTTGATTAACATAGGCGATACATATTGCATGCATACACGTTTATTTATACATTGTACACATATTTAATTATTGTCTCCCAACTACAGTTACTTAAGCCCGGTGTGTATGCGCTTGAACACCGGCGTGGCGTTCATAGTTACTCTAAAGATAGCTGGATAATTGATTATCTTTACCTATTTATAATCGTGAAGCAGCATTCCATTCTCGCGCTGTAGCGGCGCCCTAGACAATTAACTATTGATCTGCAACTTTCTTGGTAGGTTGAAGAAAATCATCGAGAAATAGCCAGTATCGTTCCACTGATTAAAATCAATCATCGATATAATAATCTCTAGATTTCTTTCTGCATTCGCTATGAGAGAGACGGTTTCCTTCGCACGTCTCAAGTTGTGGAGTCAGTAGGCTCGAGACTTAATGAATGGCTTTGGCATGGGGAGTCTCAAGCTTGAGACTAGACTCATATGCCACACAGTGACAAAGTCTCTAGAGGATGTTGGTTAGGTTCTTGTTACGATATATGCGTATGCTGGATGTACTAAGCAATATATGGTTCGGCACCTTCCACTCGCTATTAGTGACAGAACAGCAGATACCCTGGCCTATGGACATGACAAGTGGTTAGTCAGTTCACATGTACACTCAGGCTTACCAACAATCGCAACATTCAGGAGGCTCCGCAGATTGTCGAACTGATGTCATGATTGCTTTTGGAGAGAGTCCATCATCGTTTCACCTCTGTAATCTCTAATCAATGCATTGTATATTATCCGCAATGGTGACAGTTGGACACATTCTTCCTGCTTACTCACATGCTTATCTATGACGCTTAGAACTGTTTTGAAGGCTTCAGTATGGGCTGCTGTCTTACGAGATTGGTATGCACCTTGTGTGGTTGTGTGCCCTCTGCAGGGTATGAGCCGGATTACGATAATCTGTTAAACAATTTAGCTCGGCAGTATGGATGGAGTTTGGCTTTAACAGCAAACATGGCTGCGTCCTTCACTTTACGATACAGCCTACTATTCTCCATCATATTTGCCGATAATTTAATTTTATCCCATACATGTTTTATAGTGAACTAGTTGGGCATTCCATTCTACCAGCATTTTTTCTTTTCATCATACCGTAAAACATACATTCAGCGGGGAAAATGCATGAACGCTTAGCAGCTGCTGCCCGCTGTTTACAGGAAGAGCTGTGCATTTGGGAGGTTGATGATTCAGGACCGTCATCACAAGTACCATTCCATCTGTGTAGATTTCCTATGAAAATCTGGTAATACTGTCTGTGATAAAATGTGTTCTCAAGATGGCCTACATTCATAGTTTAAGTTATCTGACTACACACATTTTCCATTCAGCAATTAAGGTAAACGACTGAGGCAGTCGCATGTCACAGATGTTATGCAAACACGTTTATTGTTCAATGGGATCGGTTCTAATGTTTCCAAAAAAGATATCAGTTGCTTATCGAATTCACTTGGGAGCTTTCTTTAGTGGATCAGATTAGTCAGATGTGTTAACACACGTGCACATTTCGTAAAGCCACGATTGGGATCCTACTGAATATTATAGCGTGGATTGCTTAGTCGGGTACGAACCGACCCATGTTAGCCTGGTAAGAAACGATCCGGTCTGAGTTGCTCCAAGCCACGCACACCCCCCCCCCCCCGTTGGGTCTATAGGACAATGCGTGTAGTCAATGTATCTCAGAATAATAGCCCATAGAAACTCTAATTGTGCATGCACTCCAGTCATAGATAGCTCACTCACGTTATGCTGAGAGTGTGGGGAATGGCATTGCAGTGATATAATAATCGGTAATTTAGGGAATCCTTAATACAGGACCCTTTCCAACCATCTTAGAGTGCATCAAAACCAGGATTCGTTGAGAATCAGGAATCACTTTATAGATTTGAAATCGGTTCAGATTTGGCGGAGATATCAGTAAATGGAAATTGGGCTGAAATATTCTTCGAAGTATGTTTAGATTGCCATCGCAGATGTGCTGGTAGCGTGACGTCATAAACACGAGATCGTCATAAGCTATCTCCCTATGAAGTACGCGATGATTGGTTGAGCTCTGCTATTGTGACTGCTGAATGGTCAACACAGTAGAAAATGACTGGATCTGGCGTTATTCGTCAGTGGGTCTGTGACTGTGGGTCGCTCGGAGCAAGGAACATTATCCGTGCTTACCACATAGAGTTCGATATTCTGCCAATCTACAGCTTATTTCAGTTGTTTGGGTACTCAGCACCATCGCACATGGCTCAGTTTAAAAAAATGCCTGATGACAAATGCGTCTAATGAACTAAAAGGTTTTCCCGCCCGCCAACTTCTGCCAACGCACTGTTTTTGGCCTATAACATCCGAAACTATTATGTCATACCAGTGGCCTGTACTGATGTCTCACCGAACCTGCCGTACCACACTAACCAGTGGAGCCTTCATGCGTTGCTAATGAGCGAGGTGGCGTGGATCGTTTTGTGCCGTAAATCTATTATCCGGAGGCAATTACATCAAGCACCAGGGTTTGTGTGCATTTATCCAGCCGTACATTAAACTAAAATAACTTATGTTTAGTTGGTGCCAGTGACTAGGAAGCGCCAACTATCAGCCTGACCTCATTGTATTGCCTAATATTGTAAGACGACGAGCGTCGTTTTTGGAAAACTTAATAGTTTTTCATTATTACTGTTTATGTCAGTCTTAAAATACGGCAACACTTTTTCACTAGAGTCGTCTCTTGCGCCACTATGGCCCGAGATATGGCAACTAATCCTAACTAGTATTAATCACAGATATTTTGTCATGATAGCGTAGACAGGGACGACTGTTCGAATTATGGAGTGCTGTTTATTGTAAAGCCTCTGTACTGGTACCACTGCTCTGCTACACAAGCAGACCAGCGGTTCCATAATTGGCCACCAACTTTACGGCCTTCTAAATTCCCAGAGCAGCCGTATCGTTCTTCACCAATCTGGCCTCTGGCCAACTAATTGTCTGGTATTCCCCTCCCACCCCCACCAGTTTGGTTAGCGCTGACCCGGAAAATCGCAGATGTTTCCCGACAGTGAGAATCAAAATGGCGATGTCCTCACACACGCCCCCAGTTAGTCTTTAAGCCAAAGTAGGATTCACAGCGCCAATATTAATTATGGTAGGCACGTCCTAGCAGTGAACCTCATGGCAATTACATAACCCTAAATGCAGCTAAACGTTAGCTCCAGGTAGCACATCTCATATGGTTCGCTCCCACCACACTTGGCATGGGCTGACAAAGCGATTCGCAGATGAATTCCATGGTGGTTGGGAGAAGTCAATCAGCTCACCACACCTTCTAGGAAGGTCGCCAATGTCTCCCACCCGCCTCGTTAGCTTTCGCCATAACTTGGTATGTTGCATACGCAATGCCTTTGTGCGCTATCTGTCCATGGTTTAGTATATGTGGTTGTGCTGATACATGGCTAAGGAGTCGCTCATCGACTATGAGACCCGTCGACCGGCAACATGTATGCACCATCAGCCTGATGGAGTGGATCACTGGGTACATGCCAACAAAGGCTACAGAGGATCATTCGTAAGGAGGACAACATCACCTAAAGTGAAGTAGGCATAAGCCATTTGTGGCCTACCTAAGAGGGATAGTCTCCGCAAATGGTGAGCCTAACAGGCGGCAGTGGGCTTGCGAGAGTCTGGGGGCACATAAAATCAAAATATAGTGCAGAGGAGATACTGAAGGCCTACGTGTCTAGCGAAGAATGATTTAGCATCCTACTGTGGTACCGTCTAGTATGCGCCATGTTTGGGCTACTGAAGTTTGTGGTTCATCCTATCTCAGCAAGTGGACATGCGTGGTACGTGGATGATAGTCCACACCGAGGACATCTCTGGCGGACTAGAAGCTCACTGTGTTTGCTAGAGATGGCCTGCAAGCAAGACCGGGAATATAGTCAAACTTTGTATGCTGTTGGCAGATAGTTGTGGATCACACTGTTGGTTTCCCCTGGCATCATAAACTGTGGCCACCGGGCTCAAGCATCGGCAGGAAACATACAGGGAAGGTCAAAGGGTGCAAGTGAACGCATATGTGTCTGGACCTAACAACTAGTGGTTGGGCTAAGCTCCTCAGGAAGGACCACTAAATTAATGCAGCGTCGACTAAACCAGCCAGTAGCTTAAGACACGACGGCGTCGGATTCTGTTGAAGCCGCCACCCCGCCTCTATGTAATACAGCTTGCAACCCTCACCTAAATAATAATAATATAAATATATCATTTAGCACCGAGTAGCATTGATCGTAATGGCAGTGTGACTGCGGCCGCAACTCCTTCTACACTTCGGCGTTGTACATATTTTCCTGTGATGGAGACCCGCATGAAGCACTTTCCTCTCGCAAAACCAACTTGTTGGCCATGTGAGACATTTGTTATATTAAATTAATTAAGCCGCGCTAGGGACTCCTCTTTACAGAGGTAGCTTTTATATATATATATATATATATATATATATATATATATATATATATATATATATATATATATATATATATATATATATATATATATATATATATATATATATATATATATATATATATATATATATATATATATGGATAGGTTAGGTATCTGGGGCGAACTATAACACAGACGTCACTATATTTTATTGCAGTTAATGATTACCCATTGTTAATTCATCATACTCTCAGCTTTAAGATGTCTTACGACACCTTAATACACCTTAAATTTAGGTAACACTAATCCTGCAGAGACACTCCGGCTACACCAATGGTCGTCATGACACATGTGGCAATGGTCGCCCAGTCTCGCTCGAACGATGTCATTCCCCCTTGTGGCGAGGTCGGTTTTTGTGGTCACTGGTACCGCGTGCACCTCTCTCACTCCAAGCTCAGCTAGCCAGCTTTGTCGGGCTGACGAGCAGTCATCAGACTCTGAGGAAGAACTCTTTTTGGAGGCAGCGTGATGGCGGAGCTACAACATAGAGGACTCTATCCCGAGTACGTAGGGCAGATGACAGTTAGGATTATAAGAGCAGGCAAGACACAATACTAAGTACGAGGACGTGGAAAATAAAAATAAGAGACATATCAACAATTAAGGCATGGCTACTTGAACATGGAGAGCCTTAGTGTAATCTGCCACTGAACACCCTGGGAAAGTTAACGACTCTCTACTTTTTATATTTACTTTAAATTGTTACTGTTTTTACTACCAACTGCAATATGAAGATTTAAATGTTGAAATACCACTTAAATAATGCTACTAATTATTTTCTCAGGGCAAACTTATTTTGAAAATTTCGTCCATTTGCCTTTCTTTGAGGTTTGGGTCGAAAAATACGAAATAACAATAATAATTGCCACAGGATTATTTAAAAAAATTGTTGTAGATAGATCGTCCAAAGGGTGCATGGGCGGCCCTGTTACATACTCAACTACCTGTTTAAGTTATCAGCGAAGCAGCCTAGCATGTGCTATTCTTCTGTGAAAATAGTGTTGATTTATTGTGTAGTGATGGCAAGAATACTGAGCGGATCCATAGAATCCGTCTACCAATAGAGCACAGATATACAATTGGCTAGGCAGTCAGACCGTGCCTTAGTATTGGGAGTAGATGAAATTACACAATCAAACTCGATGTATCTAAGAGATGAAGCTCATTAACCGTTGATGCCATTTCATCTAATGGACGGAAAACACGGATTTCGAACCCAGAGAGATGGGACTAGAGAGACATGATTAACAATACGTCTAATGGAAGGAAAATCAGATGGCAACCCAGGACATGTGGAAATCGTCAATCATGATTAGCCCTCCACATAAGAGAAAAACAACTTAGAATTCACACCCTCGAAGGAAATGGAAAACATTGACAATTATTGGCAGATAGAAGCTGGTATGTCTACATATATATGATGGCATCGGTGTGTTAAGCTGATGATGAATCTTAAAAATGATGAAATGACTTGATCTTATGATTCAATGTGTAGCACGGAATCGACCGGATGGGTACCGGCCGGCCCAGCTAAGCTGGGTATGGAATGGCCGTCTCGGATTCGCTCTAAGCGCACTGCCCTGGGTAGGATAGTATGCGTTTATAAGTCCTATAGCAGAGGCGTTCATTAAATTTCCTTGACAACACAAGTCGAGATTGGGAGCGAGTATAATCTTATAGTGTACCGAGACGGTACCCGTAATTTCTTTAAACTGCACCGTTCTCGTCGGTCGATGTATCTATCAGGACCGGAATAGGACGAGGATCACAGTACTTTTTACCGTTTTAAAATCCGTCCGGAAATGACTGCGTTATCTGCGCAAATCACCGTAAATTATCTTCAAAATATTGTTTTTGATGTCGTAATCGCGTGTACGCATAAATAACTCTAGAATGTTTTGTAGACGTGATAAATACGTCACTGATCTAGCTGCACGTTAATTGGCTACTGCTTGGCCGCTGATTGGCTGAGGCGTCTGCCTCTGACGTCACGAGTAGTATAAAAAGGGTGAAAAATCGAGAATCAGGAGCATCACCGGCATGGAAGCCGGCCCGTGCAGGCTGACTGGACCATCAGGATAGACGTGTGCAACTGCCAACCTACGTTGATGACTACTTCATCTGCTGCCATTCGGATTTCAGTTCATCCGCGGTGGTAAGGAGTCCTCAGCTTCCACACTTTTTGTACACCCTCAGATGGCCATTCGAGGGTAATAAACTAAATTTAAAGTTGTAACTCCCGCATCCAAACCATCCTAAGGGACTTTTCCTGTGGACGGGCGGTGTGGGCCCAGGATGTAATCCTGCGGAATGTAGAGCCGATGGTGATTCTTGGTAGGTGACTCGCCAGATCTACCAACCACGCTGAAAAGTAGACTTCAACCTCTGCACTGCATGTCGTGGTGACTATATAACTTTCGCCAAAACTGGATGAACTTTGCCCGGTGCGCCGCAAGCGCTATGCGATGCACCCCGCAACGTGTGCCAGTGATTGTACATGCATTGTTATTATATAAGTGACTCTCCCTGTTAATGGGTTAGTTTTTAACTTTCATATCACCGTCGCCGGACGGAACACTTCACAACTTCTGTTGTGATCATGTATCTGCTATAAAACTATCTAGTGGACATTTCTGAACTGTTCCGTTACCTGTACTGAGAATGTAACATATCCTACATGCCTGGAGAAGTCAGCCTGCCGAGACCTGCCTGCAGGGACCTGCCTGCGGAGACCAGCCTGCGGAGACCTGCCTGCGGATGTTTTTCCTGCAGAAATATGTCTAGCCCTGAGAACACGCCATCTTGTGCTATGCGTGTAATAGTGCCTCAATTTCAGTAACTAGTGAACATGTTCTGTACCGATGAACAATAGGTACTCAAGTAGCTATACTGTTGTACATTTAGTTATAAAACATTTAATTATTTCCGTATAAAGGTACGAATGACTAATAGCTACCGTACCTGTCCTAGGACCGTATTCTTATAATTTCTGCTCCGTACTGTGAATAAAGGTATTATCCTTGTTTGCTGTGGTGCGTGCAACTAGCCGCACCGTAAGGTCTAGCGACCTGTGATACTTTATAATCATCGTATTCATTATCTTCATATCCGTTAGTTTGTATATTGGTTAGTTGTGTATATGGCAAGTAGCCATCGAGTTCATATGTTTTGTTTGTTTATAAAAAAAACTGTAGAACACTGTACGCTAGGAAATACTATGCAGCAACATTATATCCGCATCACTATTCCCGCCAGCATCAATTCTAGACTGAGGTCGCTGATCATGCTCTAATTGTTTGAGCCTGACATGTTACCAACTAAGCCTTACTATTCAGCTCGATAGGATAGGTTTAAAGCGGTTAGGAACAATTTCATCGTTGGATACGCATAGTGTACGCCTCTTTTCCGTGTGTTGTGGTAATGTAGCCCACACACCGGCAAGGTTGTGTAAAATTGGCCAAGTGACCTATAGGGCCTCACATATATAGTAAGTTATTGTCTCTTTCCGTGCATCCACCAGCCTTATGGCCTATTAATTGTTTGGACTTCCAATCGACACGTTGACCGGATCCGACCCTGGGAAACTATCGAAGGTTTCCATGTGGTGATAGATAAAGCGCCGATTTACATGCATGCCCCCTTGTGTCTTCGGATACTTATTAGGTAGATTCCCCCCCCCCCCCCCCGCCAATGTAGGAAGCACTGCGAAATAATAATAATATTAATTTATATGTTGTACTAACCGGCCTTACAGTGCATCTCTTGGCATCATGGAAAATAACCCTAAAGACAGGTCAAATGTTAGCTCCCTAGTACGAGGTGATGGACGAGATGCGGATCTCCATCCAATTCGTTGCAGTGTCTGGGTGAAGCGTTAGAGATCAATACGACCTCACAGGAAGGACGCTCATGATGGATATCCGTCTCTGCATTCCCACCATAATGTCATATCAGTATTTAAAATTGCTTGTGTGAACTGTGAAACTCGTCTGGTAATGGTATATGTGGTTGCGGAACCTGGTAGCTGGATCGTTATTTGATTCGTGACCTTGTTCCATGACATGTATGCGCGCTGTCCTTGGAGGTAGATGCTATGCGGGGTGACCTATGGGAAGCTGAGCATCTACGCCCTATGCATAAACGTATCTAAAAGTTAGGTAATAATCCCTGCCCCTTGCGGCCAAAGCTTGTTTTCGTTACTAACATCTAAATGGTAGGTTAGGATGTAGCAGAAGGCCAGCATAAATAAAGCGGCAACTACAAATGCAGCAACTTTGGAACTACATAAGACTATGACTGGGAAAGTCTTCGGAAATCGTTCGTCCCGTCTTCACGTAAACCAGCTTGCAACACCTGAACAGTAGCTTCTCGAGGATTTTCAGCACTTAGCCCTTTTTTCCAGCTCTTTTCCTCCGCTTCGGCATTGAAGCCATTTTCCTGTGACGGAGGCCCGCGCGAGGCTCTTTCCTCTCGCAACAACAATATTTTTCTTGTGTGTGTGCTAGGGGTATACTAGTTTATATTAAACTACCTAGTGGCATCGTTGCGGAAACTCTCTCTTGCGGGGATACCTCTGAGGATTCAAGGATCTCTGTGGTACCGCCGGTGAAACCACGTGGAAAGAACACCGGCCCGGCTCTACATTGTGTATTATTGTGCTCATTCACTGTCAAATGTATATAATTGTTTGTATAGTGGTATAAATTCAGTTACTGTTTAATTATTATTACCAAATTGTTCCATATTTCTAAATTAGTATGGATAGACTCACCGGTGACACACACAGTTGGGACGACACCGTGTGGTTCAGTCTCGGCGGCAATGGTCGCACGGTCCCACTGGAACATCAATGTTCCACCGGCTCTAGAAGTCATTCTTTGTATTTCTCGGAGAGCCGTGATATGTGATCCACAACCGCGAGATTCGCAGCTAACCAGCACTCCCAGACAGTGTGCGCTTGCGGTGCTATGGGCAGAAACGTGATGGCGGACAAGTGCATACCCCCACGAGCTACACTTGCACCACATTATCACCGATAATTATCCTCATAATACCTAATCAATTTTCAAAAAGAATTCATATATAAAATACACCACCATGTTGTTATCCATATGGGTACACACTCATTCCATATTTGGCATACACAACAGAAACTAAACTCTTCATTGTTGTTTATAATCAGGGAAGACAAGTAATTTCAGTAAGTTATTCAATTGATACCATGCGCTTGTGTACACCAGGAACTAATAGTGCAGAAATAGAATTAATACAGTTATCTAGTCCACAGACAGATAAAGACAGACACAGAGTCACATAAACTACATTGGTGATTGCTAGAGACACGGAAATGGCGATGACATCAATATAACAATGACCTTTTGTCGTGTATTACTGCAAAGAAATAATTGGCATTGTCTTATATATTATGCTGCGCGGTCGAATACTGTTAATATTTAACTTTCTTTAAAAGAGTAAACAATTCTCTTAAAATAAGGATAAAGAATATGGTAATGTATTTGAAAGATACAGAATTACGGAATTGGTTGCCTTGTCCTAGAGGACTTGTATATGAGTATTATTTATGCATCTGTGTTTGCTTAGAATTTCTATATATGTATTTACTGATGTAATGCCGATTCTAGTTTTGAGAATATTAAATGCATTTCTCATTTACACCATGCTCGCTGCCATCAATATCAGTTAGTTATATTGATAGCATCAAGAAATTATGTACCATTAAGCAGGCCAATTATATCTCTGTTGCGGCTGGTATTCACAAACCAATCCCATATCTGCTAAGGACATCTTAAACCCATCATTAGAATGCCATAGTAAATCAATCATTTGCAAAATGAATATTGTAGTGTCTCAATATGACACTTGCAATGCTATACTGGAATAATTCACTTAATAATAGGCGTTGTAAATTGCATTCGCCATTTTGCATTGCTAGGGCTTCATAACAAACTGCTCTCGAACAAAGCCAAACATTCCATAACTGTTCAATAAAATTCCGAACCGCATCCTAGTTAATATCATACAAATGGCTACAACATTTAAAAAAAAGCATTGATTTGCAATTACTGTTGTCAAAATCCAGAAGCCCATTAGACAGATGTCAAAATTAGATCAATACTGTCTAATTGGATAACGTTCCTTTGTGGGTAACTGTTTTGCTCACATCATGCATTGGTGTAATTAGCTGCTACCATGTGTGGAATAATCAAATGTTTATGCAATGACCAGATACATAACAACTCCTTCCCCCAATCACAATCAATGTTCTACAATAACGCGGCTATTTCAAGCATATGAATGTTTAGATTTATAAATCGAACTACTGATTTCAGAAAACGTTATCTATTAACATTCGTCACAAACTAATGAATACAATATTCTCTCGCTTTCCATTCCATTGCAGTCAATAACTATTCCATCAACGTCCTTAATGTATGTATGATTACTGCATGCTGTGGCTGTAGTAGTGGAAACCTCATACAGCCGCAATAAAACCTTCTTCGATTTTGCCCAGTGTGTCTTTTCCTCAGCCAAAATATTTAGCTTCCTCATACCCATTCTTGATTTGACTGTACCGAGCCCTGCTTTCTTGAGGTGACCTCACTTAACAGATTTATGCAATGACGCCCTCTCGTGTGTATTTGCTCACCCACAGTAAGGCTTCCTGTGCTGGTGATAATGCTGCAATGGAAATCCATAGCATACACCTCTCTCTATCTATCTCTCGCTCTCTCTTTCTCTCTCTCTCTCTCTCTCTCTCTCTCTATCGCTCTCTCTCTAGCTATATTTCTAAATGCGTTCTCTCTCCCCCATTCTCTCTTTCTTTCTCTCTTGTATCTCTCCCCACACACCCTCTCGTCTCTCTCTCTCTCGCTCTCTCTCGCTCTCTCTCTCTCTCTCTCTCTCTCTCTCTCTCTCTCTCTCTCTCTCTCTCTCTCTCTCTCTCTCTCTCCCTATATTTCTATGTGCGTTCTCTCTCCCCCATTCTCTCTTTCTTTCTCTCTTGCCCTTTAAAGGCTAAATTTGGTAAATTAAGTATTTCCCTATTGAATGCCCATTTGTAAGAGACTACACGTTCTGCAGAGCCATTAATTCCAGTGGTACATTTTTAGAAACTGGCTTCTCTGGGCCTGAAACTTTGCATTCTATTTGACTCGCTTTGACTTATATTCATAATTCGCAATGCACCCTTGCAATCAATGAGAGTGCACATGTACGCAGCTTCGCCTATCCATTGTAACTCTACCTGTTCGATAAATAATAAAAGTCAGTTGATTACGTGGCTGTATGCGTGTACTCATACATTTTCTGAAATGAAGAATACTTCAAATTTTGGACAACACATACAACAATCTTAGTTTGCAGCGACACCACGTTTCAGACTATCATAATTGGTCCAACAAAACCGGATTTGAAATTTATTTATTTATTAAGATGCAGACGTACGGCTTATAATAAGCGTGGTAGCTTAGGAATATGTAACTAGGAATGGTCATTTTACTAAGACAGTGTTCTCACTAGATACTTAATCAGGAATAACGCCATACGTCAGTATGGCGTTATTCCTAATTAAGTCACTGGTGAAAATACGCCGTTGATTTTTAATAATCAGTGCATACGAAATCGGTATAGCTAAACTGAAGTTTTTCCATGAGAACACCTTAGTGACGGAACTTTCAATTTTCGTGACAATTTGTTAATTTGATGTCAGCTAGCAAGCAACAAAATTAATCACGACGATGAAAGAGTTGAGTGACATATGCGACCCATCCATTACCACCACAAACGTCAACGTAAGTTAATTTTGATGATATACAAGGTTGTACACTGTGTTCTGGACTGAATGTGGTCGGTTAAGATGATGATGATGATCGTCGTCGTCGTCCCCGCCGTCGTCGTCGTCGTCGTCGTCGTCGTCGTCGTCGTCGTCGTCATTTTTCTGATTATTGTCTTCATCGTGGCCATGGTCGTCATTGGTGTTGTCGTCGGCATCACCGGCATTAACGTTGACGGCATCGTACTCGTTGTCATCGCCATTGGCGTCGGAGGCAGTGGCGCTGGCGGCGGCGTCCTCATCGACAAGGGTGTCGGCCGTGTTAGCGGCATCAGCGTCTGCTTCATATCTTTCATGAATTTACAATTTAATAAACATTATGTTGACTATTTTAAAACTAAATTGACCGTTGGTTGTTACTTCCAAAAATAGTCAAAACATTACCTGTATCGCTACCCTGATATTTAGATTCATGGAATTCGTGTTTCAAAGTGTCAAATCCATTCCAACACACGGATAAAAGTGCTAGAAATCAAGCTCTCTGAGAGCATGTGCGGGTTAATACCATCAACATGTCAGAAGAATTTAGTCTGTCAATGGCTACCTTCGTTAATAACATTATCGCACATATTAAGTCAGAAGAATAGCTTAAATAATTGATGGTCGCCACTGCTGGAGTGCATATGTGACAGTTGTACATTTAACCCTTTAATTGGGAAATATGAGAAAGAAAATCAAATTGTTTGCTTCTTGAATCCCAAGTTGCAAGCGACGAAAATACAATTTTTGAAATTTAATCAATGGAATGGCTTCGTTACATAATTTTCAAAATATAGTCTTCTATCGACCTACAAATGGATATTCCTCTAAACCTGTATAGAGGCCGGCTTTGGCCATCATCGACGTGAACGGGTTAAGGCCATATGACTAGGGAATATCCAGATCCAATTCTCAGTTCCCTGGTTCCGGCTACTGGTATCCTGTTGTTCCAATTCTATATTATAATGCTTGGTATGAATTTGAAGAGAGGATTATGTGGCATTGCTACTGAATCATATCATAACGAAGTCCAGCAATCAATTGTGCAAAATACACAAAAAAATTCGTTCAGATTAACTACACACATTTATTTTCTTTCCAGTAACATGGTTCAAATATTCCATCTGACAATCTCATGATATTCCATCAAAAATAAAGAATTGATAAAACGATACACGACATACTTACCATTTTAAGTTGATTAAACAAATTGGTGATAGTTTTCAAAGTAACGTACTTTTTACCAAGAGAATACCACGGTTCTGAGAGGAAGATGATACTACTTTATTAATTTGCAGATGAGTAAATCATGGGCGAGGATTATCATATGACATCTGCTCCTATATACATTTCTTCATTGAACACTGGAATAAACGACGGATTCATTTCGAGTTAGGCTTTGCTGCCCATTTCTAGCTAGGCACCTCCCACCTTTCAAACATTATTAAATTGATTGTTTAACACTTTGAAAATTGCAGTCACGAAATTGAAATTGTCCGGAAACGATAGCATACAGGTATACTGTTCAATACTTTGAAACAGAATGATTATTCAATGATAAATTTATTAAAATATCAAATTCCGATAGCTTCATAACGGATGATTGTATCGTCGGATGATTGTATCGTCGGCTAACAAGCTGACATATTTTGATTATGACATCAGATACTTTAGTAACAGGTCTGATACCTCTAATTCGGTACTGGTCCAAGAAATGTGACTCTGAATCTACGATACCCTGATGAGTTCACCTTCTGTTAGAAGGCTACAGTATCTGGATTGCACACTAGCTGTCACACATTTAGTGTATTACGTAAATGAACACTTTAACATCACAAACGATCCACAGATACATATTACATTTAAACGTTCACGTTCACACCAGAATGCGTGAACATTTTGGAACTGTTTAATTTTGGAGGCATATATCGAATGTCGACTTCATGTTGAATTAAGGATACATATACACAATTCAACCTCACAACTAAAAAGATTATATTTATTTATACGGAATGAAATCATCATTTACGAAGATTTATTTCGTTCACACACTTTTGAATATATTTTCATACTTTGGAACCTGAGGTTCCAGCATATGAATTGCAAGGTAACTATACAGATAAGATGAAGAATATTTTTAAACTGGGTTTACTGAGAACGGTTGCAATTATCGTTCCCATTCGAAAAACTTCAACATATTAAACACAATATTTAATAATTGAAGAGGTTAATCGTGAACCTTTCCCACGTTCGTGTTCGTTCTACGGCATTGTATTGTAATGTCAGTGATGTAATTTGATTATGGCATTGGCTGACAGTTCGGATCCCTCTATTAGTAGCCACAGAGAGTTGATATGTTAATGGAAGTAATCTGCTATAAAATAAGACGATAGGAGCCAAGATTGTATGACTCTTTAGGCCTCTTGGATTATCAACCACCTGTCATAATGAACCAACTCTTATATCTGCAGAAGACAGATGCTTTCTTGCACATATTTGACACGGTCCATGTTCACACAACATAACACACACGCAAGCAAATCCACAGCTTATCTCTCTTACGTGAGCGTCATTCTAGCCATAGCAATATTATCCATTAGAACATTTTAGTAATTTATCTCGGATATTACAAATGATGATATTACGCAATTTCCCGGTGCCGGATCTAGGATAACCAGTCATATATGGCCATGTCCGATTATTGAAATATGAGCCTTCCAACGCTAAGCATCTCAAGTTCGGGCAACCTATGCAGGAATGATGTTAATAGGTTGACTCTATGCTATTCGCTAATAATAAATCTTTTGTCATACATACTGGAAGTGTAGTATTTTGTTGTTTACCACCGTTGTTTTGATTTATCTCTCATTTTACCCATGGGCACTTACAATTTTGAAACTAATTTGACTGGGAGACTACATATGGCAACAGCTGGTTACAAATCAAATTAGTTTCAAAATATTCAACAGCTTTGCGATGTGCGTGTCTTGAAGATAACACCCTGAAATAGCATGTGCCGAAACGCTAGCGAACGGGTGAACCCGCAAGGACGCCGGCCCTCTTTCCTATTCCTGAATAATACAGCAACAACTTCAGACAAATTTAATTACAAAATCTGCAAAATAATATTTCTTACATCATTGCGAATGTATGTGACTCGATATAACGATTTGACAAGGCTATCATCAACCAAATTGTCTTATGGCTTATGCTATTTTGAACAAACTTATACGGCAGTGGCTTATATTCCAAATTATATGATATTATATTGGCATTATGCTCAATAACTCAATGTTGTGAGCTATCAGAGTGCGGAGCCATCCCCATCACCATACACTTTATGAGATATGTTGCATGAGAATGTCAATATAAATAAAATAATGTGTTATCACAACTGATAGCATTCCAAGTTACGGTCGCCCTGAGCACATAACACTTTTAACGAAGATGTTAGTATGCGCTATATTTAGACAGGCGTATTTTCTTTATGAACATTTTGTGTATGTGTTGCCAAAACTGGGATATGTATGTCTGGCTCAATATTACATACGTTATGCGATCAGGAAGGATAGTAGTTTATCATGAACCACCACAGATATTAATTATCATATCTGCTTACCTATCTAACGCTGTGTTCACACCAGAGAGGTAATCCAGAGTAAGCCATACTCCGCCCATGTTTTGTACCTTCGTGATAGATTTATATAATTCAAGTCCTGAATTGTGACAGCAACAGCGCCCAGTCAAAGTAGTTTCAAAATATCCAACATACTGTTTATTAAACAGTTAATCCATCATACAATTCCTACACTTGACGCAAGCATAATTGTCAATTATGAATGGCTCAATAATAAATAAGCGAGACGATCAGGAATTCTAGCCATATGGTACGATTTATATACTTTAAACCCTGAAATACCAGAATCCCAATTCCAAGGTAACTATGCAGGAACGCTGTTGAATATTTGGAAACTAGTTTGAATATGGTGGAGGCTGTTGCCTATGGGAGCAACAGTGGCCTGTAAAATTAATTTCAAAATGGCAACAGAATGTTAAGTAAATAGTAAATGAAAGACATACAATTCTTAAACTTAACTGACATTTCAATGTTCCCGACGGTGCTAGATACGTCATCTATTATGTATTATGATTATGCGGTCATATAGTCGAGTGACAGATCTGATCCATCCATTGAGCTACTGATGTTTCATCGTTGACTGTGAAATACTGGTGCTTCATGCTTAAGTGCAAGGCGCGCGTCTTTCATGTGTAATATTGAAACACTATTTTTCATGGTTAATGGTGAGGCAGAGATCTTTCAGAGATGATATCGAGGCACTGGTGTTTCATGTTTAAAAATAATGTACTGGTGCGTCTTGTTTAGAGATGAGGCACTAATGCGCCATTGATAACGATGATACACTAATGAGTCATGGTTAAAGATGAGGTAGAAACCCGTCATGGTTAAAGATTAGGCACTCGTGCATTGTGGTTAAAGATAGTAGTGCCTGCATCATGGTTAAAGATGAGGGACTAATGCATCTTGATTAAAGATGAGGCACTGATGCATCGTGGTTGCGATCAAGAGACTTAGATTTCAGGCATAATATTGTCCATCTTCATGGAATATATTATATTTGTTATACACATGATTTTTCTTTGTAGTTAACTTATATTAACTGTGCATGAAAGCAAATATAGTCCAGGGCATTGCTCCGCAATTGGTAAACGCCTCTAATAATTACCTCCCTTGAATAGAAATGTGTAGCCCATCAGTCCTAACTCGCATTACCTTTCACCTTCTGCAACTTTCACGGAGATCGCATGAGCTAGGGTGACGTGAAACAATTCACAGAACTCTCAGTTAGTCCAAAACTATGCTTCTTCTATTTACTGAGGTTAAATATATGGAGAATACACTTGGCACATCCAGCAATCATCTTATTAAATAAGCATTACTTTCTTGAGTTCTGTATGTTTGGAACAACACGCATATGTTCTTCACTTGGTGGAAAATAATGATCATCTTTTCTAACATCATTCATGTATAGCACTAAACAAAGTGATGGATCAATGTAGACACATTCAGTATAGCACTAAATACTGTGACGGATCAATGTAGACACAGTCAGTAACACCGACAATACTTTCTGTGCGATCTGTAAAAAGATAGCCTATGATGAGGAAACCATAATTAGCCATGCTGTGCAAGCAATCGCCACTCACTGTTTGATACACTCACATGCGCAGCACACATGCACATACTCTCATACGTGCATGCTGACGTACAGATGCAAGTGCATACACATAATTAACAGGATCAAGTGTGCACTTGGCTAAATAATAGATCATACGATTTCAATAACAATATCAATTTTTGAATCAAATGAAACAATCTAGCTCTGCGATGTATAAGAGTGAGTAGCTACCTGTATTTATAAAATATATTCCCAGTATAGCACAGCTGTTTCTGGTTATTCCTGCCATAAATAAATAACAAGGTATGGGAACGCATGCCGCGGAATAATGCAAGTGACTCTTATGGCCACTGCAAGGGGTTTACGTTTCTCTATAAATACCATCATAATACATGTCAAGTAGACGAATATAGAGTCGAGAGGAATTTATTCTCGCACATAGTAAGCGACCGTACTTGAATCTGCCGCTGGCATAACACTTATGTCCTGGGAGCTGGGTGAATGGTACCCTGTAGATGTGATATTGCTGACTCATAAGCACATTATGATGTGGTAGCTCTAACAAAATACGATACAAAGTGTGAAGTATCTTAGGTTGAACTTCAACTGCAAGAAGCAAAGTGACATGTAGTAGGCGCATTCTACAGACTATCCACATGCAGTTATAATGCTAGGAGTGGACTTTAGCCTCGGCAACATCTCATGTGAAAGCGTATGGCATATCACTGGCGAATCAGAAATGTCTGGCAGCGAAGTGGTCCTGAACATTGCAGAAAACATACAATGTTGAGTAATAACTAATTGAACCGACACGAGGAATATCTGATTGAAATCTGCTCATATTTTTCTCATGTGACTATTTATCACAAGCGATTATGCTGATGGCTGCGTCGATCTCTCTGGGTTCTAGGACAACCATAGCACATTGTCTTCAGACAAGTTCAATGATATATCTTATGTTTCAACTATAGCGAATAGTTATATTTATCAAACAGTCCTTTCCTAGTCTTCTGTAAATGTTATTGTTTGGAAATGACTCGTGCAAGTAGAAGGTGTGTGTGTCAGATCAATCTGTTATACTAACATCTAAATCCACATAGCACGCATCACATCTGATGGGCAATATGTACATTCTACTGGACAACGCCAGCTTATGAGGATAATGTGTTTGGACAAAACAACAATCTCCACATTAAAAGGATCTAGCGTTGAACTGAATAATTGCTAATATTTTAAGAGATAAGTTTCTCTTATTAAATATATGTACTACAGACTAGGGAAATATCGGACACCACAATGCTCGACTAGCATCACCTAACCTTTACCACGTTAATTGGATCACTATGGCCCGTGGGCCGCACTTTAAACATTGTTATATTGCATCCTAGTCCGGAGATCTTTGCCACTTTATGATCTCGTATTAATCCAAGAATTACCATGGCACTTAATAAGAGATATTTCTAGGGAATGTAAATTTAAATCGAACTTTTTCACACCATCACACGTGTAATCACACATATGTCAATACAATGATTATGTTATTCGGTGTGTTATAGGCTATGCTTAATGCGGATAAGGAGACGTGCATATGGCAACATGGCATGAAACTTTCAGGTAAGAGCAGGATTATGCACGTACACACATATATGTGCACATGGCCGTATGCGTATGCACGCCAAAACAGAAACATAGACATAATTTGATACACTACTTACTGCATTGCCCACTAATGACAAATGATGCAAATGTGTATATAATATAATTATACTGTCCATATAATCTGAATGTCATTCGACTTATTACCCTCGTCGTGTAATGGGAAGATGGTATTGCGCCCAGGTCTGTCTCTCTGCCTGATGTTTCTCTGGAGCACTATCTAATAAAATGACTGATATGATTTGGTTCAAATGTTGACACAACGAAGGACCTGTACAAGGATTTACAGATTTTGACCATGATCTAGTTAAAAGAACTCAGATCTAAATGGGATCAAATTCTAGATCTGTGGATATATGTGGATATTTCCAAAGCTACCGGTACGATTCCAGTGAAATCTCAACACAGGAAAGTCTGAACATACAATACGAGTGCACAATGTTGGTCATGATCCGACATAAATCTCAGGAAATGCGGAAAATCTGAAAACATTTTACAATGTCACCTAATGTGAGAGAAAGTGTCCAAATCTCTGGTTGCTCTTGTTGGAATTTTCCTAGTCTAGAATTGCGCTCATAAATGGAAGTTAAGGAAAGGCTTATGTTCAACACCTATTCCGTATATACCACACACTCTGGCAATGATGTGGATGTGGCTGAAGTATGTGTTCTTTCTCAGTGTATGGAGTCCGACACTAGTTATTCTGTACGCCTACTGTCCCAGCCATGCAGTATATTAACTATTAATCAATATATAGATCCGATCTCATGTCAGTCAGATATATGACATCAATTACGTCAATAATCATTGAAAAATCCGTCAATTGTACGAATTGTATATCTTTATCAATTACTAAACATTATGTTGAATATTTCTAAACTAAATTCACTGGAAGCTATTGCGGCCATAAGCAGCACAAGCACCCAGTCAAATTAGTTTCAAAATATTCAACAACTCGCCTGTATATTTACCTTGAAATATATATATATATATACTCTAAAGCTACCTTATTTATAAAAATAAATTGTGAAACATCATGCCATTCTCACGCTGTAAGTTGATAGCTAGACAATTAAATATTGCTCTGCGAGAGTCTCAGTGTTTGAAAAAAATCAACGAGAACTAACTGGTATCATTCCACTAATCAAAATGCCCATTGGACGAGTTGTTACACCCGCTGAGATTAATATGTGAGTAAAACACAAATCCACATGACTGGTCGGCTCGGCGCATCCGAACTGAAACCAACCTAAACCTGACGCCAAACTATTGGAAATGTGTCATTTCAACTTTGAAAGAAATCATAACACAATATTTCGATGATGAAGTTATTGTGATTTTAGCAACTTCGTGCATATTTTAAATATCCTTGCATGAAGAACCACCACAATATATTTTGATTTGTAGAGGAAAAAGCGTACGGTTACGTGTTTTCGTACATTTCAACAGCGTCATTATAATTCGTTAGCATTAATAAAATTGGATTCACTGTTATAATCTAAATTAATACAAATTTCAAATCTGGTATTGCTGGACTAATTATGATAGTCTGAAACGTGGTGTCGCTGCAAACTAAGATTGTTTTCTGTGTTGTCTAAAAGTGTTCTTCAATTCAGAAAAATGTATGATTACATGCATACAGCCACGTAATCAGCTGACTTTTATTATTTATCGAATCGAGTTAAAATGAAATTCACGAAGAACCAGACCTCCTAATCACAAAACAGATCAAGGAGGCCCTTGCAACAAGGAGCAACTGCGGGTAAAGTCACAATGGATAGGCGAAGTTGCGTACATGTGTACTAGTATGGATTGCAAGGGTTCATTGAGAATTATGAGTATAAGTCAAAGCGAGGCAAATACAAACGAAGAATCATTAACCTTCCCATGACGATGAATGCAAAGTTGCGAGCCAGAGAAGCCAGTTTCTAAAAATGTACCACTGGAATGAATGGCTTTGCTATCAGGCCAGTCACGCAGGTGATAAATTTGCAAAACGTGTAGTCTCTTACAAATGGGCATTCAATAGGGAAATAGATTGACTTCATTTACCAAATTTAGCCATTAAACGGCTAGAGAGAAAGAAAGAGAGAATGGGGGGGGAGAGAACGCACATATAAATATAGGGAGAGAGAGAGAAGAGAGAGGGAGAGAGAGAGAGAGAGGGAGAGAGGGAGAGAGAGAAAGAGAGAGAGGAGGGGAGGGAGGGAGAAAGGGAGAGATGGTGTGTGTGGAGAGATAGGGAGAGAGAGAAAGAGAGAGAGAGAGAGAGAGAGAGAGAGAGAGAGAGAGAGAGAGAGATACCATTCATGGATAGTCCCAAACAGCGTAATGGACCAATATAGACACATCTAGTATAGCACAAAACACCATTATTGATCAATATAGAAGCATTCGGTATGGCACTCAGCTGGTTGTGTGGTAAAAAGATATCAAATGCACACTGAGAATAATTTCTGTGCTATCTGTAAAATGTAGCCTACGACGAAGAAAACATAATTAGCCGAAAAATGCTGTGCAAACAATCACAACTCACAGTTTGATACACGCAAATGTGAACAAACTCTGTGTATACGCACACGGCGATGTGGAGACGCAAGTGCTTACACATAATTAACAGGACCACGAGTGCACTTGACTAGGATATAGATCATACGATTTCAATTTCAACATCAATTTCTGAATCAAATGAGACAATCAAGCTCTGCAATGTATAAGAGTGAGTAGCCACTTGTACTATTCCCAGTATAGCAGAGCTGTTTATTCCTGCCATAAGTATGCAACACGTTATGGGAAGGCACACTGCGTAATAATGCAAGCAAGCTCCGGTAGATAATAGGACTCTCATATTGTCACTGCAAGGGTCTTATATATTGCGCATTTAATTTGTCTTATTACCCCCTCCGGTAATGAAAAGAGTGGTATTACAAGCTGATCTGCCTGTCTGCCTTATGTCAAGAGCTGTATCTAAAACACTGATCTGATTTGGCTCAATTTTAACACAACAAAGGACATGCACGAGGATTTATAAATTTCGACCAGGATACAGATAAAAGATGCCGGATATTTCCGAGATTAGCAGCACGATTCAGCTGAAATCTGAACACAGGAGGGCGTGATTCCCCCCCCCCCCCCAGATCTGAAGAGATCTGGAAGTGCCGAAAACGTTTTACAGTCAGAAAACACAGTATATATGTGTCTGCAATATCTGATTGCTCTCTGTCGATTGCTCGTGCTGATTGGCATAGTCTAGCGCTACACTCATAAGCGGAAATTAAGGAAAAGCTTAAAGTTCAACCCCTATTCCACACAAGCCTCACATTTCGGCAATGAAGGGGGTGCAGCGGCCATACACGCTGCACAATCTGGCAATGATGGGAATGCGGCTGAAGCATGTGCTCTCTTAATGGAGTCAGAGTCAGAGTCGAGATAACTCCTCATAGTGTCTCTTACATATTATTATGTAGGCATACAGCTCCAGCCATACGGTATATGAACTATTAAGCGATGTTGGGATCCAATCTGTCATTCAGGTGTCTGAGGTTATAATCAGTTATACCACATGCAGGTTGACGTCACAATACACAGTGACGTATCTAGCTTCATTATGAACATTGCAAAGTAGGTCAAGTGCACGAATTGTATATCTTTACTAATTAATGCACATTATGTTGAATAAATATTCAACAGCTTACCTGTATAGTTGCCTTGAAATAGGGATTCTAAGAATTCTATATGTAAATTGATTCCAACACGCCGTAAAAGTGGGCAGAGCTAGGCTAATAACGGGCGGGGTAATGCTGGAAATAGATCCCGATATTGTCTACATGATTATTGGCGATCCTAAGCCACAGTGTTCATCTGGCAGATTTCCATCGAAGCGTACATTAAGCTAGGGCGACATTCCCATACATATCCACTGAAAAACCTCTTTGAAAAAGCAACTACCACAGCCAATGTCGATTGACATAAGCGACACATATTGCATGCATACACGTTTATTAAACAGTGTACACATATTTAATTATTCTTTCCCATCTAAAGTTACTAAAGCCCGGTTTGTATGGACTTGAATACCGGCGTGGCTTGCATAGTTACTCTAAAGATAGCTGTAAATTAAACTGTGAAATAACTTATGTTTAGTTGGTGCCAGTGAATAAGATGCGCCAACAATCGACCTGACATCATTGTATTGCATAGCATTGTAATATGGCGAGCGCCGTTTTTAGAAAGGTACTGGTTTTTCATTATTACTGTTTATGTTAGTCTTAAAATACAGCAACACTTTTCACTAGAGTCGTCTCTCGCGCCAATACAGTCCGAGATAGGACGACTAATACTAACTAGTATTAAGCTCGGATATTTTGTTAGGATAGAGTAGATAGGGACGATTGCTCGAATTATGGATTGCTGTTCATTGTAAAGCCTCTGTACCGGAACTGCTGCTCTGCTACACAAGGAGACCGGCGTTTCCATAATTGGCCACCAACTTTACGGCCTTCTAAATTCCAGAGCAGCTGTTTCGTTCTTCGCCACTTTGGTCTCAGGTCAACTAATTGTCTGGTAGTCCCCTCTGCCAGTTTGGTTAGCACTGACCCGGACAATCGCAGAGGTCTCCCGACAGTGAGAATCAAAACGGCGATGTTCACACACACGCCCCTAGTACCTTCGCCGAAACCCGTAGCTAGTCTAAAGTAGGATTCACACCGTCAACATTGATTATAGTAGGTACGTCCTAGCAGGGCAATTACATAACCCTAAATGCAGCTAAACGTTAGGCCCAGGTAGCGCATCTCATATGGTTCACTCGCGCCACGCTTGGCGTGGGCTGAAAATGCGTTTCGGAGATGAATTCCATGGTGTCTGGAAGAAGCCAATCAGCTCTTCACGCCTTCTAGGCAGGTCACCAATGTCTACCACCCGGCTCGTCAGCCTTTGCCATACCTAGATATGTTGCTTGCTCAATGCCTTTGTGTGTTATCTGTCCATGTTTTATTGTATGTTGTTGTGCTGACACGTGTCTACGGTATCGCTCATAAATTCTGGGACCGGTCAACTGGTAACATGTATGTGCCATCAGCCTGATGGAGAGGTTCAATGGGTACATGACAAGAAATGCTACCCAGGCCCATCGACCAGGAGTACAACATCCTCTAAAGTGAAGTAGGCATAAGCCATTTGCGGCCTACCTAAGAGGCATAGGCTCCTCAAAATGGTGGGCCCAACAGGCGGCAGTGAGCTCGCGAGAGTCCGGGGCACATGACACCCAAATATAGTGCAGAGGAGATACTGAAGGCCTCCGTGTCTAGCGAATGATGAATTAACATCCTACTGTGTTACCATCTAGTCGGCGCCATGTTCGGGCTACTCAAGTTTTTGGTTCACCCTATCTCAGTAAATGGACATGCGTGGTACACAGCATCTTTGGCGAGCTATAGCACAGACGTCACTATCTTTGTATTGCAGTTAATGACTACCCACTGCTAATTCATCATACCTTCAACTTTGAGATGGCTTATGACTCGCCGGGCCAAATACACATTAAATTTAGTTAACACTAATAATGCAGAGACACTCCGGCTACACCAATCGTCGTGATGACACACATGGCAATGGTTGCCGGGTCTCACTCGAAGGATGTTGTTCCAGCGACCGTGGAGGTCGCTCTTTGTGGTCGCAAGTACCGAGTGCACCTCTCGCACTCCAAGACGAGCTAGCCAGCTTCGTCAGGCTGGCGAGCAGTCATCAGACTCCGTGGAAGAACTCGTATGGGTGTAGCGTGAAGGCGTAGCTACAATATAGAGGACCTTTATCATGGGTACGTAGGACATGACAGTCAAGATTATCAAAGCCGGCAAAACACAATACTAAGTTCGAGGACGTGGAAAATAAAAATAAGAGACATATCAACAATAAAGGTATGGTTACTTGGACATGGAGGCCCTTAGTGTAATCTGCAGCTGGACACCCTGGGAAAGTTAACGGCTTTCCACTTTTTATATTTACTTTAAATTGTTAGTGTGTTTATTACCAACTGCAATTTGATATGAAATAACAATAATAATTGATCGTGAATTGCAAAATCCATGATGACTGCAATGCAGATACCATAGGAATCTTCCGAGCTGTTAACATTGAGTTTTGCTTACAGGACGTCATTAGGATGATAAAAAAGTAGTTGTAAATAAATCGTCCAAAAGGTGCATGGACGGCCCTGTTACAGACTCAATTACTCATTTCACTTATCAGCGAAGCAGCCTAGCATGTGCTATTCTTCTTTGAAAATACCGTTGATTTAATGTGTAATGACGGCAGAAATACTGAGCGGATCCATAGAATCCCGTACAGATCTGATACCCGTATACCAATAGAGCACAGCTATACCATTGTCTAAGCAGTCAGGCCGTGCCTTATTATTGACAGGAGATGAAATTACACAATCAGACTTGATGTATCGAATAGATGAAGCTCATTAACATTGGATGGCAGTTCATCTAATCCGAACCAAAAAGAGATGTACTCGAAAGCCCTGATTAACAATACGTCTAATGGAAAGAAAATCAGATGGCAACCCAGGACAGGTGGACATAGTCAATCGTGATTAGCCATTCACATAAGAGAAGAACAACTTAAAATTCACACCCTCGAAGGAAACGGAAAACACTGACAATTTTGGCAGATAGAAGCCGAGATATCTACATATATATGATATCATCAGTGTGTTAAGCTCATGATGACTCTTCAAAGTGATGACATGACTTGATCTTACGATCCATTGCATCACATTAGCACCGATTATTATCATCATAATATCCAATCAATTTTCAAAATGAATTTATATATATATAAATATATATATATATATATATATATATATATATATATATATATATATATATATATATATATATATATATATATATATATATATATATATATATATATATATATATATATGTATATATATATATATATATATATATATATATATATATATATATATATATATTGCAGCACCATGTTGTTATCCATATAGGTACACACTCATTCCATGTTGGCCATACACAACAGAAACCATTTCACTGTTGTGTATAATCAGGGCATACAAGTAATTCCAGTAAGTTATTCAATCGATACCATGCGCTTGTGAACAACATGAACTATTAGTGCAGAAATAGATTTAATAAAGTTGCCTAGTCCACAGACAGATAAAGACGGACACATAATCGCATAAACTACATTGGTGATTGCTAGAAACACGGAAATGGCGATGACATCAATATAACAATGACTTTTGTCGTTTATTACTGCAAGGAAATAATTGGCATTGTCTTATATACTATGCTGCACGGTCGTATACTGTTAATATTTAACTCTCTTTAAAAGAGCAAACAATTCTCTTAAAATAAGGATAAAGAACATGATAATGTATTTGAAAGATACAGAATTACGGAACCGGTAGCCTTATCCTAGAGTATATGAGTATTATTTATGTATCTGTATTTGCTTAGTATTTCTATATCTGTATTTGCTGATGTAATGGCAATTTTAGTTTCGAGAATATTAAATACATTGCTCATTCACGTCATGTTCCCTGTCATCAATATCAGTTATATTGATAGCATCAATAAATTATGTACCATTAAACAAGCCATTTATATCTCTGTTGCGGCTGGGATGCACGAACCAATCCCATACCTGCCAAGGACATCTTAAACCCATCATTAGGATGTCATACTAAATCAATCATTTGCAAAATGAATGTTGTACTGTCTCAATATGACACTTGCAATGCTATACTGGAATTTTGCACTTAATAATGGGCATTGTAAATTGCATTCGCCAGTCTGCATTGCTACCCTATC
>CM067369.1:244356340-244411615 GCA_034401795.1 Chaetoderma sp. LZ-2023a | reverse complement strand
CGCATGACACGTGTGTTATATTTTGTTAGGATAGAGTAGATAGGGACGATTGCTCGAATTATGGATTGCTGTTCATTGTAAAGCCTCTGTACCGGAACTGCTGCTCTGCTACACAAGGAGACCGGCGTTTCCATAATTGGCCACCAACTTTACGGCCTTCTAAATTCCAGAGCAGCTGTTTCGTTCTTCGCCACTTTGGTCTCAGGTCAACTAATTGTCTGGTAGTCCCCTCTGCCAGTTTGGTTAGCACTGACCCGGACAATCGCAGAGGTCTCCCGACAGTGAGAATCAAAACGGCGATGTTCACACACACGCCCCTAGTACCTTCGCCGAAACCCGTAGCTAGTCTAAAGTAGGATTCACACCGTCAACATTGATTATAGTAGGTACGTCCTAGCAGGGCAATTACATAACCCTAAATGCAGCTAAACGTTAGGCCCAGGTAGCGCATCTCATATGGTTCACTCGCGCCACGCTTGGCGTGGGCTGAAAATGCGTTTCGGAGATGAATTCCATGGTGTCTGGAAGAAGCCAATCAGCTCTTCACGCCTTCTAGGCAGGTCACCAATGTCTACCACCCGGCTCGTCAGCCTTTGCCATACCTAGATATGTTGCTTGCTCAATGCCTTTGTGTGTTATCTGTCCATGTTTTATTGTATGTTGTTGTGCTGACACGTGTCTACGGTATCGCTCATAAATTCTGGGACCGGTCAACTGGTAACATGTATGTGCCATCAGCCTGATGGAGAGGTTCAATGGGTACATGACAAGAAATGCTACCCAGGCCCATCGACCAGGAGTACAACATCCTCTAAAGTGAAGTAGGCATAAGCCATTTGCGGCCTACCTAAGAGGCATAGGCTCCTCAAAATGGTGGGCCCAACAGGCGGCAGTGAGCTCGCGAGAGTCCGGGGCACATGACACCCAAATATAGTGCAGAGGAGATACTGAAGGCCTCCGTGTCTAGCGAATGATGAATTAACATCCTACTGTGTTACCATCTAGTCGGCGCCATGTTCGGGCTACTCAAGTTTTTGGTTCACCCTATCTCAGTAAATGGACATGCGTGGTACACAGCATCTTTGGCGAGCTATAGCACAGACGTCACTATCTTTGTATTGCAGTTAATGACTACCCACTGCTAATTCATCATACCTTCAACTTTGAGATGGCTTATGACTCGCCGGGCCAAATACACATTAAATTTAGTTAACACTAATAATGCAGAGACACTCCGGCTACACCAATCGTCGTGATGACACACATGGCAATGGTTGCCGGGTCTCACTCGAAGGATGTTGTTCCAGCGACCGTGGAGGTCGCTCTTTGTGGTCGCAAGTACCGAGTGCACCTCTCGCACTCCAAGACGAGCTAGCCAGCTTCGTCAGGCTGGCGAGCAGTCATCAGACTCCGTGGAAGAACTCGTATGGGTGTAGCGTGAAGGCGTAGCTACAATATAGAGGACCTTTATCATGGGTACGTAGGACATGACAGTCAAGATTATCAAAGCCGGCAAAACACAATACTAAGTTCGAGGACGTGGAAAATAAAAATAAGAGACATATCAACAATAAAGGTATGGTTACTTGGACATGGAGGCCCTTAGTGTAATCTGCAGCTGGACACCCTGGGAAAGTTAACGGCTTTCCACTTTTTATATTTACTTTAAATTGTTAGTGTGTTTATTACCAACTGCAATTTGATATGAAATAACAATAATAATTGATCGTGAATTGCAAAATCCATGATGACTGCAATGCAGATACCATAGGAATCTTCCGAGCTGTTAACATTGAGTTTTGCTTACAGGACGTCATTAGGATGATAAAAAAGTAGTTGTAAATAAATCGTCCAAAAGGTGCATGGACGGCCCTGTTACAGACTCAATTACTCATTTCACTTATCAGCGAAGCAGCCTAGCATGTGCTATTCTTCTTTGAAAATACCGTTGATTTAATGTGTAATGACGGCAGAAATACTGAGCGGATCCATAGAATCCCGTACAGATCTGATACCCGTATACCAATAGAGCACAGCTATACCATTGTCTAAGCAGTCAGGCCGTGCCTTATTATTGACAGGAGATGAAATTACACAATCAGACTTGATGTATCGAATAGATGAAGCTCATTAACATTGGATGGCAGTTCATCTAATCCGAACCAAAAAGAGATGTACTCGAAAGCCCTGATTAACAATACGTCTAATGGAAAGAAAATCAGATGGCAACCCAGGACAGGTGGACATAGTCAATCGTGATTAGCCATTCACATAAGAGAAGAACAACTTAAAATTCACACCCTCGAAGGAAACGGAAAACACTGACAATTTTGGCAGATAGAAGCCGAGATATCTACATATATATGATATCATCAGTGTGTTAAGCTCATGATGACTCTTCAAAGTGATGACATGACTTGATCTTACGATCCATTGCATCACATTAGCACCGATTATTATCATCATAATATCCAATCAATTTTCAAAATGAATTTATATATATATAAATATATATATATATATATATATATATATATATATATATATATATATATATATATATATATATATATATATATATATATATATATATATATATATATATATATATATATATATATATATATATATATATATATATATATATATATATATATATATATAATGCAGCACCATGTTGTTATCCATATAGGTACACACTCATTCCATGTTGGCCATACACAACAGAAACCATTTCACTGTTGTGTATAATCAGGGCATACAAGTAATTCCAGTAAGTTATTCAATCGATACCATGCGCTTGTGAACAACATGAACTATTAGTGCAGAAATAGATTTAATAAAGTTGCCTAGTCCACAGACAGATAAAGACGGACACATAATCGCATAAACTACATTGGTGATTGCTAGAAACACGGAAATGGCGATGACATCAATATAACAATGACTTTTGTCGTTTATTACTGCAAGGAAATAATTGGCATTGTCTTATATACTATGCTGCACGGTCGTATACTGTTAATATTTAACTCTCTTTAAAAGAGCAAACAATTCTCTTAAAATAAGGATAAAGAACATGATAATGTATTTGAAAGATACAGAATTACGGAACCGGTAGCCTTATCCTAGAGTATATGAGTATTATTTATGTATCTGTATTTGCTTAGTATTTCTATATCTGTATTTGCTGATGTAATGGCAATTTTAGTTTCGAGAATATTAAATACATTGCTCATTCACGTCATGTTCCCTGTCATCAATATCAGTTATATTGATAGCATCAATAAATTATGTACCATTAAACAAGCCATTTATATCTCTGTTGCGGCTGGGATGCACGAACCAATCCCATACCTGCCAAGGACATCTTAAACCCATCATTAGGATGTCATACTAAATCAATCATTTGCAAAATGAATGTTGTACTGTCTCAATATGACACTTGCAATGCTATACTGGAATTTTGCACTTAATAATGGGCATTGTAAATTGCATTCGCCAGTCTGCATTGCTACCCTATCCCAAGGGCTTTATAACAAACTGCTCTCGAACAAAGCCAATTATTCCATAACTGCTCAATAAAATTCCGAGCCGCATTATAGCTAATGTCATAAAAATGGCTACAACATTTAAAAAGGCACATTGATTTGCAATTTCTGTTGTCAAAATCCAGGAGCCCATTAGACAGATGTCTAAAATAGATTGTCCGTTTTATGTCAATTGGACAACATTCCTTTGTGGGTAACTGATTTGCTCACTTCATGCATTGGTGTAATTAGCTGCTACCATATATGGAATAATCAAATGTTTATGCAATGACCAGATAATTTATTTTCATAGCAACTCCTTCCTGCAATCACAATCAATAACGCGGCTATTTTAAGAATATGAATCTTTAGATTTATAAATCGAACTACTTATTTCAGAAAACGTTATCTATTGACATTCGTCACAAACTAATGAATACAATATTCGCTCACTTTCCATTCCATTGCAGTCAATAACTATTCCATCAACGTACTAAATGTATGTATGATTACTGTATTATGTGGCTGTAGTAGTAGATACCTCATACAGCCGCAACAAATCCGTATTCGCTTTTGTCCACTGTGCCTTTTCCTCAGCCAAAATAATTAGCCTCCTGATATTCATTCTTGATTTGACTGTACTGAGTCCTGCTTTCTTGAGGTGACCTCACTTAACATATTTATGCAAAGACGTTTTAGCCTAGCTTTGTATTTGCTGGCCCCTAGTAGGCCGAATTCCAAAGAGTCGCTGTGCTGGTGATAATGTTATAATGGAAATAAATAGCATACACCCCCCCCCCCCTCTCTCTCTCTCTCTCTCTCTCGATCGCTCGCTCGCCCGCTCTCTCTCTCTCTCTCTCTCTCTCTCTCTCTCTCTCTCTCTCTCTCTCTAGCCCTTTAATGGCTAAATCTGGCAAAATAAGTCAATCTATTTCCCTATGGAATGCCTATTCGTAAGAGCTAACACGTTTTGCAAATGTATCACTTGCGTGACTGGTCTGATAGCAGAGCCATTCATTCCAGTGGTACATTTTTAGAAACTGTCTTCTCTTGGCCTGCAACTTTGCATTCATCGTCATGAGAAGGTTAATGATTCTTCATTTTTATTTGACTCGCTTTGACTTATATTCATAATTCTCAATGAACCCTTGCAGTCCATAATAGTACACATGTACGCAGCTTCGCCTATCCATTGTAACTCTACCCGCAGTTGCCATTTGTTGATAGGGTTTGCTTGCTCTGTTTTGTAATTGCTAGGTCTGATTCTTCGTGAATTCCATGTTAACTCGAGTCGATAAATAATACGCCAGTTGATTACGTGGCTGTATGTGTGTAATCATAAATTTCTCTGAATTGAAGAATACTTCAAATTGTGGACAACACATAAAACAATGTTAGTTTGAAGCGGCACCACGTTTCAGATTATCATACTTAGTCCAACAAATACCAGATTTGAAAATTGTATTAATTAAGATACAAACGTACGGCTTATAATATGCGTGTTAGCTTAGGTCGGGGCTCGTGCAGGAAGATGTAACTTCTATGATTAGGCAGGTGGCGGTCCCTTGAGGGTACATTGAAGTGAATAAGAACACCACTATATTGGCAGACTTATTCATGCATGGATGTACATGTAATTCAGTTAGTCTTGGCTTTAGAATAATACGAGTAATATCAGGAATGTGCATTTTACTAAGGCTGTGTTCTCACTAGAGAGTTAACCATGAATAACGGCATATGTCAGTATGGCGTTATTCCCGATTACGTCACTAATGAGAACACGCCTTAGATTTTTTAATAATCAGTGTATACGAAATCGGTATAGCTAAAACTGGATTTTATGCACGAGTACAACTTAGTGACGGAACTTTCAATTTTCGTGGAAAACTGTTACTTTGACGTCAGCTAGCAAGTGACAAAATTAATCAAGATGTCAAAGAGTTGAGTGACAGAAGGGATCCCTCCATTACCACCACAAACTTCAAAGTAAGCACATTTGAATGATATAGGAGGTTGTGTTCTGTGTTCTAGTGTGAATGTGGCCGCTTAAGATGATAATGATGGTGGCGGTGGTGGTGGTCGTCGTTGTCGTCGCCGTCGTCGTCATCGACGTTGTCATTATTTATCTGTTTGTTGTCGCCATCGTGTTCATGGTCGTCATTGGCAGTGTCGTCAGTGGAATTAGTGTTGGCGGCATTGTGGTAGTTGTCATCGCCATTGCCATCGACGGCAGTGGCGTCGGCGGCGGCGCCCTCGTCGGCAATGGCGTCGGTCGTGCTGGCGGCGTCGGCGTCTGCTTCTTGTCTTTCATGAATTTACAATTAAATACACATTATGTTGAATATTTTAAACCTAAATTGACCGTTGGTTGTTACTGGCAAAGTTATTCAACACATTACGTGTATCGTTACCTTGAAATTTAGATTCAGGGGAATTTGTGTTTCAAAGTTTCAAATCGATTCCAACACACGGATACAAGTGCTAGAAACCGATCGATCGAGAGCACACGCGGCTTAATGAATTTGGTCTGTCAATGTCTGCATTAGTTAATAACATTATCCAACCAATTAAGTCAGAAGAATAGCATAAATAATTGATAGTTGCCACTGCTGGAGTGAAAACGAGCTAGTTGTACATTTTAACAATTTAATGGCGAGATACGGGCAGGAAAATCAAAATGGTTGCTTATTGAATCCCGAGGTGCAAGCCAAGAAAATACTATTTTTGAAATTTTACCGCTAGAATGACTGGCTTCGTTACATAATTTTCTAAATATAGTCTTCTCTTGACCTACAAATGGGCATTCCTCAAAACCTATATAGAGGCCATTTTTGCCATCATCGACGTGAACGTTTTAAGGCCATATGGCAAGGGAATATCCAGATCCAATTCTCAGTTCTCTCGTTCAGGATACCGGTATCCTGTTGGTAAAATTCTATATTATAATACTTTGTATGAATTTGAAGGTAGAATTATGTGGCATTGCTACTGAATCATATCTTAACGACGTCCAGCAATCACATTTACAAAATACACAACATAAATCGTTCAGATTAACTATACACATTTATTTTCTATCCAGTAACATGGTTCAATTAATCGATTTGACAATATCATGATATTCCATCAAATATAAAGAAATGATAATACGATACACTACATACATACCATGTTAATTTGGTTAAAACAATTTGGTGATAGTTTTCAAAGGAACGTAAAATGTAAAATGACTATACTACGCCATCAGATAATAAATACCAAGAGAAAGCCACATTTCTGGGAGGAAGAAGATATTATTTTATTTATTTGAACGTGAGTGAATTCCTGTGCGATGGTTATCATATGGCATCTGCTCATATATCAATTTCTTCACTGTACACTTTGGAATAAGCGAGAGATTCATCTCCAGGTTTGGCTTTGCTGCCCATTTCTAGCTAGGCGCCACCCACTTTTCAAACGTGATTAAGTCGATTTTAGCACTTTCAAAACTGCAGTCAGGAAATTGGATTTGTTCGGAATCTATAGCCTACAGGTAAGCTGTTCAGTACTCTGAAACAGATTGATCATTCAGTTATAAATTCATTAAAATATCCAATTCCGATACCTTCATAGCGGATGATTGCATCGTCGGCTAACAAGCTGACATATTTTAATTATGGCATTAGATACTTGTGCAACAGTTTGGATTCCACCTATTCGGTTCTATTCCAGGAAATGTGCACCAAAATCTACACACTTTGGTAGTCACCTGCACACCAGAATACGTGACAGTTTTGGAATTGTATACTTTTAAAGGCATATATTGAATGTCCTAAACCGAAATAAATCTTAATATACGTCGATTTCATTCCATATCAAGCAATGTAATATTCGGCCTCACAACCGAAAAGGTTATCTTTATTTATACGGAATAACATCATCATTTGCTAAAAGTTATTTCGTTTCACTACATTGAGGTACACAATGGCATCCACTAACAACAAAACACGTTTATTTTCAAGCATGCTGGTGTGAATGTGGGTCTTTAAGAAGAGAGATTGTGTTCTGCTGCTGAAGAAGGGAAATCCTCTTTCAGCTGCAATCAGTTTTCCTAAAAACCTTCGCCACTGCATTGTGTTCACTACAAGCATCCTACGTTTCCTTAGGTTCTCAGAGTTACATCATGACTTTCTTGGGGGATTTTAGAACCACGATTCCACAACTTCCAAAAGCACTGGAAAGTGATATTCCGGTTGCACATCGAGTTCCAATGGCCGGACAGCTGCAGAGGAGGGAACCCACGTTTATGGTCTTCCCCCACTGTCACGTTGGGGTGCAATTCGTTAAAGGAGGAATGTATTTAATAGCTTGTGGTTGCAACAACATCACGCTGGTCTCGGAGCCTCTTAAGCCCGCTTGGAAATGTTTTCCATTACAGGCCTCTTATAAGCATATATCTAATTATATATTCTTGTATAAGACGGCACGCAACTACTAATAACATTTCCAAATGCTAAAGTAAACTATCCGAGCTTGACTACTGCTATAACGCTCTGTTTTAAAACGATATCCAATCAGAATTCCCAATAATGATCAAATTGCGTGCTTAGGGAATTAGACATTGCATACAATGCCTGATTTAGTGCAAGTTAATTGATACGGGAAATGGCCTTTGGTATCTCGATCCGATGATTCTGGGAGATGGTTGTATAGATTTAATACAAGATGCATAATCAGTAAGCTTTGTCTGAATTCGATCTGACAAACACAGATGGTACCATCAGAGGTTCAAACAAATACACACAGCACAGGAACATATTTGTGCACTCGCTCATATCTCGTTTGACGTAAACTCATATCACACACTCCTCTCACCTTCTCTCCTCTCCCTGCCTCTCTGTTTCACACACTATCCTTCTGTCTATCTTTCGCACTCTTCGCTCTCTCTCTCTCTCTCTCTCTCTCTCTCTCTCTCGCTCCCTCTCTCTCTCTCTCTCTCTCTCTCTCTCTCTCTCTCTACCTTTCCGCCTCTCTATCGTCCTCTCGTTATGTCCCTTTATGTCTCTCTATCACTGTCTTCGCCAATCCCACTCCCCCTCTCTCTCTCTCTCTCTCTCTCTCTCTCTCTCTCTCTCTCTCTCTCTCTCTCTCTCTCTATATATATATATATATATATATATATATATATATATATATATATATATATATATATATATATATATATATATATTTCTCTCTCTCTCTTTTGTTTTCTCGCGTTCTCTCTCTCTCTCTCTCTCTCTCTCTCTCTCCCTCGCTCTCCATGCCCCTCTTCCTCCCTCCCTCCACCCATCCCTCCCTCTGTCCTTCCATGGCTCCCTCCTAGTATCCCTCCCCTCACTCACTCCCTCAATCCGCCTCCCCCCTCCCTCATTCCCACTCCACCACTCCCTCCCTCCATCTCTCTCTCCTCTCTCCCTCTCTCCCCCCACCCTCTCTCTCTCTCTCTCTCTCTCTCTCTCTCTCTCTCTCTCTCAAATCGACAACAACTGCCCTGTATAGCTGACATGAAATTGGTCATCATCCATTTACAGGGTCAACTGGTTGATCAATGTAGTCTTTTCTCATGCGCGAGTTGGGGTAGCGTATGTTCACGCGCGACGGGTTTTCATATTTACCTGTAATTGTGCTTGTGGTATAGATTGCTATTATTGCCAATAAATGTGTAGATTATTCCATTGTTTTATTCCATGACGCAGATCACAGGGATAAAGCATCTAGATAGTCTTCTTTTCTGAATTATTACTATTACTGTCGTATCAATGGACCTTTCCATTTTATCTATGCCCCGCCCATCTCTAGTTAAGCTCCACCACTCGCTCGTGTTGGGATCGATAAATCTGCCTGAACTCCATAACTATCAATTTCCAGAAAATTATACAGCTAAGCTGTTGAATATTTTGAAATTAATTTGACTGGGTGCAACAGCGCCCAGTCAAATTAGTTTCAAAATATGCAACAGCATATTTATTAATTAGAAGAGACATACAATACTTACAACGTGTCGGACTATTAAACGTTAAAGACGAGCCTAATATAATGCTTAATAACGTAATGATTATAACGTCATCATACACACCGCTTAGCTGATTGTGACGTAATATGACGTAAAATCATCGATGGGTACGCTGGAAAGTTGAATTTTGATGTAGAAGGTGGCAGTGGTAATTAGATTCTGCTGGTTACTGGTGGACAAAATTCGATTTTCGATAACACATAGCCGCGTCTCTAAATAACTAAGTCGCATGTCTCCAGAGTTTGACAATCACGCACACACACGCGGGTGCGCACGCCACGCGCACGCATGCTCACACACACGTGCGCGTACATCCATGGGCAGTGCTGAATTCATGGCATATGTCACTAAATACCTTGGCCAAAATAAGGAATTAAATGCACCATTAATACTCTTTTCACCTACACAATAATTTGATAATTAAATAACAAATGGTACCAGATGTTGCACCTACATTGTTAAATAGTTTGACTGCCCTGTATTGTATTCCCCTGTGAGAATAATTCTGTGGTTATATCCACTGGATCATGTAGATGTGAAATTCTCGTAATGGAGCTCCCTGATCTACCAATAGCATAGCAAGTGCATACATCTCAAATCGCAGCCAGGTCTACATGTGGAGATCCTTACCGATGCAAGACAAATTCATTGCAAGTGTGGTTTGCTGCCAGTATAGATGCAACTGAAGATGACTAACCTGTCCCTCATTACTAAATTGTTTCCAAAATTCGATCTAGAAAGACATTCCATGAGCTATTAGAAAACTGAGTTCGATGTTAATGGCTCGCCTGTTGTCATTTTCCTTTTCTTCCCCCTCATCCTCTTCATCGTTCTTCTGTTCCAGTCTACTTGTCTCCATTTATGTTCCATTCCTGTGTATATGCACCATGTATGGTTCTGTTGCTTAATAGTGTTTCTTCCAATAACAGATTACACTTCGATTGCTTTATTTTTTATAGGGAAAATTTAGCCAACATCACTGATAAAAATTAAATACTAAAATATCATGTACTTATTGGCAAACTAATTTAAACTTATTAAACAATGTCTTAATGGCGAAAACTGTCTGATATATCTTTAACAGTATAAAAATCAACACGTTGTTTTCTAAATATAATCTAGCGCATCATCTATATTGCAATAAAACCTTTACCCGTATCGATGATCTTGATTATGTAGCTTTTAACCATGCTATTACGTCATGACACCCAGGCTGCCCAAACCCTCTATCGTGCCTTTGGTGCAGCAACTCGGTCTCGATAAATCAAGAGGAAGGTCTGGTTAGATGTCCTATACGGTCTGGTTGATACATATATTAAAATGCTTTAATTAAAAATAATGTTGGGCACTGCATTTGCTAGGAAAGTATTAAGAAAGAATAACATAATAGAAATGAAAAATAAAACTACCAACGTCATAAGAAATGCATATGATATCAACCGTAGTACCTGAGATAAAATGTGCATAGTAATAGTGTATCGAAATGACTAGATATATAAATGATATTATTGTAAAACAATTTTTACGAATTAAATTGTATTCAATATTAGCAATGATTCGAACAGTGGGACTTATGTTTATAAGTCAAAGCCTCTATCTTTGGATCAATGATGATATTGTCTAGCAATGCTGTCAAAATGTCCTGTTTCCCGTATGCGAAAATTCGTACCAAATGGAATACATACTAATTTTGAAGTATGAAATATAACTAAGCATGATATTTAGATTACACATAACGGAAACAAAAACAACTTGTTATCAATGTAAGACTTATTTATATGAACAGCATACACCTGTAAATAATTGCATACAATATACAGCAGACGGCATTTTCTTTAGTAACAACTCTTTCCATAGCAACACACTTCAAATTGTCTCCTCTGTCTTAATCATAGTATAGAGCTGACTCTATGACGTATTTTGCAAAATACACTGCTTATCCTGTCTTGCATATATCTTAGCCACTATACATTCGATTGTTGCGAAATTTTCAGCATATTAACAGTTCATATTGCTGTTTATATAGATATTTCACTCAAAGCATTCTTGTTAGGATGTGATTTATGCTAGAATAGGTTACTTTGAAATAAGATTACTTAACATCTAACCAAGCTTATGAGACATATATGGCTTATAAAATAATAAACACATGTTTCTTAACCTAGCTTGTTATATGCTCAGTTTAGGTTTGGCTATATTTGGGCAAAGTTTCCTTAGATTGGCATAGTATTTACAGATAAAATTGTCTGATCAACCGGGAAAGTGAAAAACAATACGGAACTGCCAATAAATCGAAAATAACCGTAATGCTGAAACAAGCTCCACTAATATATGCATAATTACCCTAAAGAATTTTGAAATCAGCGTCCCAATGCCATGTTCCTAAGCATCATCTCTGATTTGAATAAAAATATGGGCAACTGGAATGAGAAGTGGATACATATAAACACCAACACGATGCACGCTCCAACTCACCCACCACGCCCCTTTATCCCACCAATCCATGAGCGGATCCTTTATAGAGAATGTAAAAAGCCCTCGTTACCACGCAATTCCCTGACGATCTATTTGACATAACACACCTCTGTCTCTGAAGCCCCTCGAATATGGATGGAAAAAGGAAGAACGTGCAAAATCTAGACATTGTCATTACAAAAGTGCAAATTTACAATGGCCAGGCTTATGTGCCTGCCATAACCATGTTTGCTATATCAACCAAAGAGCGCAGTCTCAAGAAAAGATTTTTGCAATAATAGTTGTGTGTTTTATTGGCATCTTGAACCCTGTATTATAACAAAACTGGGATCAATTCTGATACACCACGAATACGCAGGACTGTGTATCTGGTTAACCATATTATGACTAAAAACACTGTCATGCGAATTAAACCACACTTCATGTGCAGAGGCCGGCTTGGCTGTCATCTTGAATTCTCAAAACGCTCAAGGGTGGCATGCAGTACACTACCTTGGACTACCAAAAGCAATCAAGAGAAAAGTATAGACACCAGGTCGAGGTCAAATCAATGTTCTGACAGACTATAGAGTGGATACTGTCATTTCAAGTGTGTACAATATAGACCCACCAATTCATAAAATGTGCTGTGATAAATTGCAGGTCACTAGACACACTTGATGGAACGCTCAGAAATGTGATCATAACTTATGCACAGAGGTACGCACTAAAAGATGGGTTGGACAGCCCCAAGGCTTGCACCATTGCTCTAATTAAATGTGTTTCTGAAACGCCTTACCGTTCGAAATTACAGAGGATTACAGATACACAGACTGCCTCAATACACCAAGGACGGCGTGAACGACATGAGCGTATTGGTCGACTGGGAACTATATAATAGAATGGCAATGTAACGGCAAGAGAAATAGTGACATAGGGAGGCAGCAATGATCAATGTGAAACGACAGCACGCTTGTATAGCCACATGTCTAATCCACCGTCGGGAGATAAGCCGTGGACGTCAAAATGTTGCATTTGAGAGCTTGGACATTGGAATAGCATAGCTTCTCTTTATACCACTCATCCATGTGTTAGAACTGGGGGTCTTAACCCATTATGCTAGCAGGTGTATTCAGCACCATGTTCACCATGCGGCAAGTACAGGCACGGGTAGAGAACTACATCGGGTACAATAATAAATACAAAGAATAGTAAAAAATAAATAAAATAAAATAAAATATCACATTATATAAGTATATAGAAATATCGTTATGATGATGGCGATATCTGTTATTTTATTGCATATTTCTATATATTCGTCATTCTGTTTTTATCCTGTGTTCAAATTGGGACCCTGTAAATTGCGTACGGTAAATATCTGACTGACTAATTAACAACTTCTTGATATTTATATATTGTGGATGTGGTTTACAAACGCCCTATATCTGTAAATTGTGAGAAAAATTATTCCTGCACATCTTCAAGTCGATTCACAATTAAAGACTCACGCTGCAAAGGCTGGTCTGCTTATTGCTGCTTGCCTCCATGCCTGCATGTCTGCCTGCCTGACAACCTGCCTGACTGACTACCTCACTCCCTGCCTGCCTGCATGCCTGCTTGCCTGTCTGCCTGCCTGCATGTCTACCTACCTGCCTGCCTTCCTGCTTGTGTGCCTGCCTACATGTCTGCCTGTATATCTGTCTGCCTGAAGTCATACATGCTAGGCTGCCTGCTTGCATACCATTCCATCGGTATCTCCGTCCGTCTGTATGTCCATCCATCCACCCATACACCTGCGCGTCTGTCCCGCCATCTATCTGTTCTTCTGCCCGTAGGTTCATTTGTTTCCTGAGTCTTTCGTTCGTTTACTCGTTTGTTCCTTCAGGCATTCGTTCATTCATGCGTTTGCTTATCCTTTTAGCCGTATTATGCCGCATCCCCTTACCGATGGAAGGCAGAATCGGCATTTTATCACATCAAGTCATACTGTAATTTGAGAATAATTTGAGTTTCAGACCAAACAGCAAAAGAATGTATGCCACTGACTCCCTGGTAGATATTTTGACAAAGTCATTGGAATTAAAGAATCTGCATTTACCAGCTTTGGCACATCTAATCATGCAGCGACTTCTTAGAAGTGCTGTGCCTTGATTGTCGATAGCTTCCAATATCCAGGTCACTATGCCACTAAATGTATTGACAAAATTCCATTAGATTCACTTACCTGTTAGTATACACTGTTTGTGAATGTTGGATACACGCGTTTGCATATGTGAATTAAAAATATCAACAAGAGTGTATGCTAGTGTGGTTATAACCATGTGTTCATATCAAATTCCTTAGTTCTTTCGCGATCCAATCATTACAATCAAATGCTACAGCTCTTTCACAATCCAATGTTTTACAATCACGTGCCATACATCTTTCATGATCCGATGTTTTACAACCAAATGGCATAGGTCTTTCACGATCCGATGCTTTAAAATCACATGCTATAGGTCTTCAGGATCCAATGTTTTACGATCAAATGACATAGGTCCCTTCACGGTCCAATGATTTACATGCAAATGGCATAATTCTTGCCCGATCCAATGCTTTACAAATGCAAATGATATAGGTCTTTAACGATCCGATGTTTTATAATCAAATGCTATAGGTCTTCATGATCCAGGGTTTTACATTTAGATGCTATAGGCCTTTCACGATCTGACGATTTACAAGCAAATGCTATAAGTCTGTCATGATCCGAATTTTTACAATCAAATATTATATATAGGTCCGTCATTATCCAATGTTTTACAATCGAATGCTATGGACCTTTCACGATCCGATGTTTTACAAGTAAATGCTATAGGTCTTTCATGATCCAAAGGGTTACAATGAAATGCCAATTGTCCATCACGAAAGTGGCAAAGGCCCGGCAATAAGTCTCTGAATAATGGATGCAAAAGACAATGCTAGTGGTGGCATAGCAATTTATTGACAGCATCTAATTTCTAAATGGCACACATATATCAAAACCAGATTACATTTACGTGTTAAGTAACGTATTAGATTCTGAGGCGGCAAGCCAAAGCTGCAAAGTAAGGCAGGCAAGGGTTGCTTCCATGCTTCTTAAGGTATGACGGCACGCTTTTCTTGTAGGTCTATATATTACATAGATTAATGATCTATATAGCAGACTTGGACTATAGAGCATAGCTTTCAGAACGCACAACGAGGCCAGCGTCTATAGCAGGAATATCCTAATACTGCTGTTAGGTTGGTAATTAATAGTGAGGATATGCAGTGCTCCTGGTTTATATTTAACTTATCCATGCATATCGTGAATAACAACATCGAAATGCCTTGTATGTGGCAAGGATATTTTAATGGATCTGTGAGACAAGCAGGTAGAAAGCTGCATAAATGTCAATAGTGGCAGTATTCCCACCGTGGCGCAAATTATGCTGCTTGTTAATTACCACATGCCATCTTTCTCTCATTATTAAAACAAAGCAAATCACTAAACATAGTTCTTCAGGTGCATGTAGCTGACGGCACGCGACTTGAGGTATGTGCAAGTGCACTAGGCACAGTATTGTTGCCCTGTTTTGATCCCAACAAGCAATGAGAAGCATCGACATCCTAACGTTATTGTAATTAATTTGTAGCTGTTATGTCAAAGTCAACAGATTGCGGCGATCAGGAATTCAGTTTGAGTTATGCCATGGCCGTCCTTTATAACAACGTGTACTTTGAAAACAAGTACACCGATATATTAACCTGTCCTCTTCTTGAAAGAATGTGATGCATCAATGGTACTACTTTGACGACAGATATGGATAATGGTAATACTCTACAGTGCTCGATCAATGAATACAAATTAAATAGCATATTTAGTGAATCACCGTATTATAGTAATTTCGTTTGCCACTATTTACAACACAGCACTTCATACAGAGATTCTTGACAAGAATAGACATAAGTATTTGATAGGCAATGAATGTTTAAATCTTCTCCTATTGTTTAATCCATGTTCAAACATCAGATCGACACATCTCTGTTAAAATAAATGGGAACAATCCTGCTCAAGACACCAAAGGCGTTCATGTCCAATGTACATTGCACTTGGTACCTAACTTAAATCGCGTTGATGGCAAGATTGCATGCCTGTGTGCGTGTGCGCGTGCGTGCGTGGGTGCGCATGTGCGTGCGAGTCAGCTGTGCGTACTCACGTACAGGTGTGCGTGAGAATTTCACAGAGAATAGTGCACATCTTACCACGAGGAATAACCAGAAAGTCGCGAGAAGACGCACAGCTCCAATCAAGCATGCATAGCAACAACACTAGTTTATGGAATCCCACAAGACAACACACAAAAACACTTAGCGCATTGCCATTTACAACACCAACACAGCCATGCCTCTTGCGATTCCACCATCGCAATGCACACATTTCATGCACATCAATAATTACAAAAATTAATTATTCAAAAACGATATTCCACAAGAGAGTATTGCAGATTACCCATTGCCGGTGTGAGGGTATTGCGCTGTAAGCTTGTCTATTTACTCGTTCACGGTTAATGATCAGTGTGCTTCTCCATTATACGATGCGCAGATATTTAGAGATTGATACGCTTATATATTATGGATACTAATTCGAGTGTGTGTTCAACTACAAGATAATATATTGACGGAAGTTAACAGCACACTCATTTTAGATATCACATTCGGAGTGCAAGATAGTTTTAGCCTCCATTTTAAGTACGTATAAGAGTTGTTATGCTTGTTAAAATGTACATGTTACAAACAAATGCCATGCTGCTTAGGTTGTCTAATTCAGCAGATGATACTTGAAAATTTCTACATAATACACAACTCTAATATTAGATGGGATACTGAATATTTATCAAGAAGTTGTTTTTGTATTGTGGCAATGAATCAAATTGAGTAAAGGCGCAGTGTAATTATTCATATAATTGGCGCTGTGATTTGGGCAGTGTAATAAATGTCAGATCACATCTTGCTTGATAACAAATTCCATGCCAGTTAATTATGGAAAATTCTGATCGCATTAGCTTAGATCCCCCACTCGGAATCGCAAATTGTTTTTAGAAACATATTATCCCGCCCATATATAAACAGAGTCTGGAACAAAACAGCAACTACCATGATACAGTTCTCGGAGCAATCCTCGTTATCTTCTCTGTCTTCTGAAATGTATATCCTATGACTTAGATATAAGAAGCTGGACTATGGATTCACAAAAAAGCATTTGTTTTCTCCAATAACATAGCACGAGAACAGCCATTTCAATAGGATACCTGGACCAAGCATGAACATGAGACTTGTGAAGGTATCATCATGATTATGGAAATGATCATGAAACAAAAGATATTGCGATTATCTGTTTAGTACAAGCGGAATTTGCCATTCTCTGAAAGATACACACTTGAAGCATCACACAAGATGAAATGTGCTGTCTTAAATCCGGCAAAGCAAGGATCTTTAATGCGTAGTTAATGCAGGCAAAATTAGCTTTATTCAGTGAATAATTAAGTCACTCAAAATATGATACACATTTAGTAATAATCATTTGGTCAGATGCTAAATTCACCACATCAAAAGGAAATTATTGACAAGAATAGACATAAGTATTTGATAGGCAATGAATGTTTAAATATTGCTTAAACTCCGTGAAGAATATGTCTTCTTGATGGACTATTTAACGATATCAGGTCAACCGATTATCTCAGCTTGTCGGTTGTTGCTATGAAAACTAACTATGCGCAGGAAATTGGCAATACATAAACGCAGAAAGCTGGTCAGTAATTCTGATACCATCTTGAAGGTTCAGCTAAAATCGTCTCGTAAGCTTAAACTGTAATTATCTCCACAATAAATACAGAGTACAGGGATCAGTAATAGGGTGATAGTTTTTTTGTACAAGGCTATATTATTTAAGTATTTGGGCGGAAATAACACATTTGGCCCTGGGCAAACCATCCAATGTCCATCAATAATTCATAACATGTGTATCACCCAGGTTTACCTGCGGCAAATCCTTGACAAATCAACACACAATTTGTTGGAATTGGTAATTAGCTTTATTTAGATATCGATTTCTATGGACGAATTGGCGTATTTAACGAGTTAGTCTTCCAGCTTCTAGTAATTGTATGGTGATGAAACTTGTCTGGAGGCCGTTATTCGCACAAACGTGACCATCAATGTGTCCATGATTTGGGGTGTCTATTCAGAGGTACACATTCATAGCAGATAGCTTAAATATAAACTTGTTAAATGTGTACGCTATTAGAGGCTTAGATTGTCTGCCTCATTGAATTGAGACGAAATACATCTGAACATATGATGTATTCATTGTACATAAATAAATATAATTTTTAGCGATGAAGTGGAACTGCGGATAGATGTCTCTAATTCAACTTCATAAATTGAAAAAATATTAGATTAATTTAACTTGAAGGAAATTATCATATATTGAGATTTACTTCGCTTCAGTGCTAGAGAGAAAAGGCTTTTAACTGCACGTGGACAGAGTGCCATAAATAGACATGCCATATTGAATTTTGGTATGATGTACGTCAGTGCAGTCATAATAACCACGTTGTGCATTTGTTCTCTTCGGGATACATCAAAGACACAGTGCACAATGGTAACTATACGTCGACATTTGTAGTAATCATAGTTAATATGCACCTTCTGAACAGCAACATCTCACCATCACCCAACCCCACCACCAAATGTGGCATACACATGGTATGTACTGAAAATGTGATCCTTCGAATTTCTCCCAGTATGACATCTAGATTGTCCTTGACCTGACCGGTAATTTCCCGATTCAAATTTTAAATGGTATGTATATGCATAAGGAACTAAGCGACTATTTTCTCTTTGAACTCATGAGTTCAAAGTCCTTGACATCAGTACGCCACGAAAGGTATGCGTGTAAGTACTCTATGTTCCTGCCACCAGTTACTGTAGGTATACACTTAGTGGGTCACCTACTATACTGTCGATGTATACATGGTATTCCATAGCAAATCTCCAGGGAACTTATATAGTCTTAGACGTGAAATCAAGGTGATCATATGCTACAGCGTTCTACTACTTAAACGCGATCTATCGCATTTACAAAGAAGTTTAGTACACACGCACGTGCACACACACACACACACACACACACACACACACACACACACACACACACACACACACACACACACACATGCGCGCACACACTCACACGCGAACACTTGAGATACATTTCTATGTCAAACCTAGCTGCTTATCATTCATCATTTTCAACGGAAGTAAGTCTCCCTTGAAAAACGTATCCATTAGTTTAAGCATGCTACGTGCTACACGATAGTTGAACTATAGTAAACCTGTAGCATGTCAGATCTATCGCAATATCTGTGTTTGCTGAATGCTCTACAGCAGCCGCGCATAGACTATTTTATAAGACATATTGCCATATTTAATCAAGTGTGTGCTGCTGGAGAGGTGATAGATACTAGATAGATCTATTTCTAGCTATAGCCTGCCAATGTCCGGTAATCTTGGTCTACGATGTATGCGGTGGTATTGATTTGAAACTTTGCAACCTGAATTCACAGAATCTAAATTTCAAAATAACTATAGAGGTAAGCTGTTGAAGTTTTTGAAACCAATTTGATAACAGCTCCCAGTCAAATTATTTTGAAAATATTCAACATCATGTTTATTAAATTGTATATTCATCAAAGACATGCACTTCGTATTATTTCGCAACATAGACCTACTGTTCAATTTGTGATCGGAAGCTACGTCATGCTGATTGTGCCGTCAGTTCACATGTGGTTTAGTAATTATGATTATTACGTCAGATGCCTACGTGATAGATCTCTCTCCATGCACGTTTAAATCCTTTATCACCAGTAACAAATACTGATACCGCAACATTACTGGTGTATTAACTACTAGAAACAAACACAAAAAAGCAGACTAATAAGGAATATCATAGTCAGAAGCACTGACTTTCCCATTTGATCATGTTTTTTACCACTGTACGGTACAGAGTATTCTGACTATAAATAATACATATACCCATGTAAATATAGACCATAGTATATACGATATTGATGAAAAAATCGTTCAACAATCGATTTGTTATGCATTAGATTTTGACTTGTTATATAGATGGATGGCAAACCCGATTCCATATTGTTGAATAAATGAATCATTAATTGTGCTGGGAGGCTTCATATTACTGCAGAATTAACATTATGGTATGTTTATAAATATGGTTGGAACGACACCACGTGTTCACCATGGATCAGATACAGTGTGCATATATTTGATCCTTCATTGATTACCTCACAATCCAGGTCCACAACTGGGTACCACATTAATCTCTACCGTCATTGGTAGATGACCTAACACACATCTCCAGCCACGGCGTACTTCAGCACAGTGCAATGTCACCTACTAGAATATTGTATATATATATATTTGAAGCAATTATCTTTGTAGATTGCAAACATGAACAATAATTCGCTTATATTAGATATGTGGATTGTGTATCCAATAGGATATATATTTTAACCTGCGAGATGGAAACTATTATATGGTACATTATAAACGTTTATTCTAGAAGGGCGCGTTTTTTCTAAGCAAAGATGTATGTATTAAACACTATTCATTCACATTCGTCATGCTCTAGTTATATAGAAATTATCTGTGCTATCACGTATATGAAATTAATTAAGTATTAGTAATTTCGTGGTTTGACTCATTGTGTCGTGGTAATACTGCTTACGATTCGACCAAATCATTTAGATTTATAAGAAAGATATGTTGGTCAGAACACCACCCCCCCCCCACCCACCAACCCGGAGAAGAAAGGAGGGGATCTGTGCTTCTACAGGTGTACACGATTCTAAGCAGCTTACATCTTACATAGACTATAATTAACATCATATCGACAATTACATGTACATTTTTATGAAAGCGATTTAGCTGAGAATCATATAGTGAACAGAGCGTATATTTCGCATCAGTACACAACAAAGCACTCTATTGGCAGCATACGCTCCAAGTGACAAACGTACTTACGGAGCACGCGCACAGGAGAGGTATCCATTTCTGACTATGCCGTGCCCAATTCTATCTAAACTCCGCCAACATGCTCCGCGCGTTTGAATATATTTTAATACTTTGAAAACTGGATTTCCAGCATACTAATTTCAACGTAACTATATATGTAAGCTGATGAAAATATTAGACCTAATTTTACTGAGAGCTGTGGCTTCCTATGTGTGTATGATTACTGTATTCTGCGGCTGTAGTGATAGAAACATCATACAGCTGCAATCAGTCCTCCTTCGCTTTTGCCCACTGTGTCTTGTCCTCAGCCGAAATCCTTAGCCTCCTCAGGTCATTTCTTTAGGTGAATGTACCGATCCTGCTTTCTGGAGGTCACCTCGTAGCACGCTTAGAAGATTTATGCAATGACGTCCTCTCCTGCCGTTATATTTGCTGGGACCCAGTAGGGAGATAGGGAGAATTCCAGGGCTCCCTATGCGGGTGTCTCTTCTGACATCCTTAGAACATAGCCAAATCTGGACCATCTTTACTGGGCGACGTTCACAGACAGAGGCGACGTATCACACATCTTGTGTAATGCATCATTGGAGATTAGGTTGTCTGGCCATCAGTGTCCAGAGGTGGTGCGTAGGTGTTTGCGGTGCCAGGCATTGAGTTTGTTTAGCTCCCTTTGGAGCTGCTCAGCCGTTACAGTTACACAGCATGAAAGATAGGCAGGTTGCATTGTATAAACGTAGCCTTTTAATCAAGACATCTTTGATTTACGGATCCATAGATTCCAGATGGACTGGAAAGCTATGTTTCCCATGCCACAGCATGCAGCAATGTCAGCAGTACTGCAAGGCAATGGGCCAAGGATTTTACTTTTTCCCCATGGCTCACCGCCACGAAGTGGATCGTCATTTTCTTTAGCTCCATACTTTGTAGATAGGTATATATGGGGCAACTCTGTTTTGGATTCATTCGTAAAGAGTTTCTCAATTTTTAGTTTGCTTGGAGCTATTGAGAGAAGTTCTTTTCCTCGTCTATGAAGACCAACTCATTGGCATATTCCATCTCTAGCAGCATACACAGTATTGCCTGTGGGGGATGGGGGTGGTCTTGTGGAACTTTCCAGCACGGATTTCAATGCAGCAGTAAAGTTACAGGCGAAAAGCGCAGGAGATAGACCATCTCCCTGTGGGGATCCAATTGATGTTTCAAACGCTACAGACTTCACTGACTTGGCTCATACGCTCAGCTTGTTGTCTGCAAGCACTAGTCTCACTAGTCGTAGCTCATATGCATTGAACCTGGCCTCGCGTAGTACATCTAGGATCTTTGATCGTTTAATTGTATCGAAGGCTCAAGTCATGTCAATGCCCATTGTATCGGAATCCCAGTGTTTGGACATGGCTACCGACACAAGCATGCATTGACCCGATGCCTAAGCCAAACCCTGAGCATTTGTCTGCAGTTCCGAGTATACCCAGCTTGGAGTCGAAATCTCCACACACAAACAGTTGCCATCTAACTGGGATTGTAATGGCGGAGCTTAGATCTGCATAGAACAAATCTAATAAAGCTGGATTCTCTTTGGCTTTTCCGATAGTTGGGCCATATGCGTTGACAATGCGACACTTAGTGGTGGTGTGTTTTCGCGTAGGTATAGCCAGGTCAATGAATGCAATACGATCACTGACGTATCCACAACCAATTCCATGGTCCAAGACCTTTGGTTCGATTACAAAGCCTAAACCCCGGTATGCAGCGTGTTTTTGCACCATGACTACTAGCTTATGTTTCTGCGCTGAGTGTTTGACTACTTTAGTCTCTTGAATGCATTTAGTATCGATGTTATAGTGTTCACAGTCTGCACCTAAGATCTGTCTCTTTGATGTTGCACTCAGACCACGTACGCTCCATATAGCTTTGGTAAGCTCGTGGGAAGATCGAGTCGTCCGAGCATGTTGAGCACAGTGTTTGGTTTGAAGAAGGTGAGACATAATCATAGTTGCCTCTGTATGCGGATGTCAGTCCGCAATCCTTGATGATTTAGTTTCCAAACAAAGTTGGTACTTACGGAGGAGACCGGCGTGGATGTGTCATCTTTCTCCTATGGTAGCAATTTCCATTCGAAAAACTTCAAAAGATAAACAAAATATGTATTAAATTGTAAATTTACTAAAAAAAAATAGAGTTTGCTCTAAATCATTTGATTGTGACATCGGCTAACAAGTGGCCTAATTTAATTATGACATCAGATAATTGAGTGACAGTTCGGATCCTTCCATTAGTAGCCACATACAGTTGTTCTGTTAATGCAAGTAATCTGTTATACAATATGACGATAGGAGCCAAGAATTTGTGGTTCTTTAAGACTCTTGGATTGCCAACCACCTGCCATAATGAACCACCTTTTATGACTTCAGAAGACAGGTGCGTCCTTGCACTCAGCTCTCTTACATGGCTATTCTTGTAGCCATAGCGATATGATCCATTAGAACAAGTTAATAACTTATCTCCTCTATTACAAATAACGATATTACGCAATTTTCAGGTGGCGGATCTAGGATAATCAGTCGCATATGGCCATATCCGATTATTGAATGATAAGCCTTTCAAAGCTCGCCATCTCAGATTCAGTCACGACATTCATGCAGGAATGATGTTAATAGTTTAACTCTACTCTATTTGCTAATAATAAGTATTTCATCATACACATGAAATGGGACTCGGAAGTGTAGTATTTTCCCTTTTATTACATCATTATTTGTTGTTTACTACCGCCATTGTTTTTATCTAACAATCGGTTAAGCCTTGGACACTTACGAACCGGAAGCGAGAAATTATTTTTAATTTAAGGAATATTATGTTCACACTTCTGAAACTAGTTCGAATGGGAGCCGTTGCTACATATGACAACAACAGTCCACCTTTAATTAGTTTGCAGATATTGAACAGCTAACAAACGAGTGAATCCAGAAGGACGCGGTCAATCGTTTCTATTCCTGAATAAGACAGCAACAACCCCAAGGAAATTTAATTTAAAATTCTGCAACATAATATTTCTTACATCATTACGAATTTATGTGGCTGGATATACCGATTTGACAATGTTATTATCAACAAAATTGTGCTATGGCCCATGCTACTTTGATAAAACTTAGCTGGTAATACAGCAGTGGTTTATATTCCAAATTATATGATATTATATTCACATTATGCTCAATATCTACGAGATGCTTTATGACATATTTTCCATGAGAATGCCAATATACATAAAATAACTACTTATCGCATTTGATAATATTCCAAGTTACTGTCTCCATGAACACGTGGACACTTTTAATGAAGATGTTATGGTACGCTAAAATTAGACAGGCGTATTTTCTTTATAAACATTTTGGATATTTGTTGCCAAAAACTGTGAGCTTTATGTCTGTCTCAATATTACATACGTTATGCGATCAGGCAGACTAGTACGTTATCATGGAACGGCATTATACAGGATAATACTCATTTTATATGCTTACATATCTAAGGCTGTGTTCAGCTAGAGCGTTAATCCGGAGTAAGAACACGACCTAGGCCTTTCAAATCGAGTAAATAGATATAACGACTCACAATTTGCCAATTATAAAACGTTCCTTAGAATATGTAAACAGTTTGTTTCTAACATGTTTCAATAGAGTGATCCAATTCTAGCAATTCGCCGACCTTTTCAGTTAAGCTCCGCCCATGTTTCGCGTGTGTTGGGATCGATTTATATACTTTAAACTTTGAAATAGCAGAATCCCAATTTCAAGGTAACTATGCAGGAAAGCTCCGGAATATTCGGAACGAATTTGACTAGGGGCTGGGGCTATTGTGTATGGGAGGAACAGAGCTCAGTCAAATTAGTTTCAAAATATGTGACATAATGTGTATCAACCTTAAGCTTGACTGACATTTCAACATTCATGACTGAGCTAGATGCGACGTCATAGTTAAAGATGATACACTAATGCGTCATGGCTAACGGCGAGGCGCTAATGCTTCATGGTTAGACATGATACACTAATGCGCCATGGTTTAAGATGAGGTACTAATGAGTCAAGGCTAAGAATGAGGCACTACAGCACCATGATTAAAGATGAGACACTAATACATCACGGTTTAAGATGATGTATTAACGCATCAGGGTTAAGAATGAGGCACTAATGCGGCAAGGTTAAAGATGAGGCACTAATGCGTCATGTTAAAAATGAGGCATTAAGGCGCCATGATTAAAGATGAGGCACTAATGCCATGCGTCATGGTTAAGAATGAGTCACCATTTCGTTATGGTCAACGATGAGGCACTAATCTATCAAAGATGAGGCAGTAATGTGTCGTGGTTAAATATGAGGCACTGGTGTTGTGAGTAAGGCTGAGGTACTAATGCGTCATGGTGAAAGAAGAGGCACTACGGCGTCATGGTAAAAGATGAAACACTACTGCGTCATAGTTAAAGATGAACCACTAAAATGTCATGGTTAAAGATGGGGCATTACTGCGTGAAGGTTAAAGATGAGGCAATAATGCGTCTCTGTACTGGTGTCTCTTATGTATTACACATCTTGTGTAGTGCATCGTTGGAAATTATGCTGTCTGGCCATCGGTGTCCAGAGATGGTGCCTAGGTGGTTGTGGTGACATGCATCGAGTTCATCTAGTGCTGCCTTTGGAGCATGCCTAACTGTTACAGTTATACAGCATCATGCATTGTATAAACGTAGCCTTTTTATCAAGGGCATCTTTGATTTATGGGTCCATAGCTTCCAGAAGGACTGACAGGCTATGTTCCCAATGACGCAGTGTGCAGCAATGTCAGGAGTACTGCAAAGAAGTGCGCCCAGGTTTTTACTTTTCCTCCATGTTTTGGCGCCGCGAAGTCTCATCTTTAGTTTCCTGTTTTGTAGATAGATATATGTGGTGATCTCTGTTTTGGATTCATTCATAAAATGATTCTCAATTTGTATTTTGCTTGCAGATATTGGGAGAAGTTCATCAAGGGGTTTCTTTTCCTCGTATATGAAGTCCACATCGTCAGCATATTCCATCTCCAGCGATACACCCATTATTGACACGGGGGTGGGGTATAGGTCTTGTGGAACTTTCCCGCACGGAATTTAATGCAGCAGCAAGGTAATAGGTAAAAAGCACCGAGATAGACCATAGGCCGATTGATCTCTCAAACTCTACAGACCTCATTGACTTGACTCATACTCTCAGCTTGGTATCTGCAAATGGCAGGCTGACTAGCCATAGCTCATCGTCATTGCAACTGGCCTGGCATAGTACATCTAGGATCGTTGTGTGTTTTATTGTGTCGAAGGCTCGTGACATGTCAATGCCCATTTTGTGGAAATCCAAGTGTTTGGAAATGACTACCGACACAAGTGTACGTTGAGCTCATACGATGTCTGCCGAGCTGCGTCCATGCTTATAACTACTTGACCCGGTGAAGTCATCAATCTTGTCTCGGATGCGGCATAGAGTAACATTGGATAGGATTTTCCGTATGCTGTTCAGGAGCAAATTGGGCCGCAGATTGGCTGATGGCCAGGTGGCTTCTTGGGCTTGGGTAGTGCAATGATTGTGCCTTGGCCTACAGCGTCGATGGGAAGGTGGTGCATAAAAGCTGAACTGCTTAGGTGCGTGATCGGTTTTGAGATACTGTTACTTGCATATTTGAATAGTTCATTGCTCATGCCATCAGTTCCAGCTGTACGTCCCTTTTTCAGGTCTTTAAGTGCCTTCTCAACTTCTGCTGTTTTAATTGGTTTTAATAATGGCCTGGGGTCTCCTGTTAACGAGTGCAAGGGCTCATCATCGTTGTCACTGAACTGTTCCTTGAACCATTCTCGAATCGCCTCAGCGTTTCCCTGGTCAGTCCCGATAAAGCGCCCTTCAGAGTTGTGTACAATGAGTTGGTGTGTGTGGTCATTAACTATCAGGGCTCGCGCTGCCCGAAACATTTTGAGACAGTCATCTGTGGAAGTGATTTCATCAGCTAGGGATTCTGCTTGTTGAATAGCACGATCTTTTAAATATTCGCTAATGTGGCACAGAATGTTATTGCACTCCGGGCGTAGTTTGGTGCTAGGTTTTCAACTTGGGCACTTTGTTAGATGCTCAGCAGTAGCGTTTTCTGCTTTGCTAACAGATTTACTACTAGAGGGTCGTCAGTAAACCTAGTTTGGTTGGTTTTACGAACACATATGTCGCTGGTAGCTGATAATTCCATAGATTCCGGTATTTTGGTTAGGGCTTCGTTTGGATCGGCGCTGATGTCGATGTTAGCTATCTTCTCCCCAAGGGCCGTTTTGTATGACATATGGGTGTCAGTGTCGCTGATGAGCTTTGGTATGTTGGAGGTGACTCTACCCTCCTGCCCGGTATGGCGTTTATATGTTAGGTAGAGATCATTCATCTGAAGGCGCGTAATGATTGGCTTCTGGTCAGAATTGAGGTCTGTGCCTCCTTAGGAACGAACATTCCGAGGTAAGAGTTTTGCTTCTGTCTTGCATAGTGTGAAGTCTATTTGGTTGAAGGCAGCTGTTGTAGCCTTAGAACCTTTTGGGACTTTGTGATCAGCGATGTGTCCAGTCCATGTTGTCCGGTGACGGCTTGGGTGTTTGAAAGCCATATTTGTGGCAAATAGGCCACTAGACCTAAGGAGTGCCACCAGAGCATCTCCATTGGCACTAATGCGTAACGCTTAAGATGAGGCACTAATGAGTCCTGGTTAAACATGAAGTAATACTGCGTCATGTTTAACGATGAGGCCATGATGTGTCATGTGTAAAGAGGAGACACTAATGCGGGAAGGTTAAACCTGAGGCACCAATGAGTCATGGTGAAAGATGAGGTAGTAATGTGTCAATGTTAAAGATGAGGCACCAATGCGTCATGGTTAACAAGGTACGCATGTGCCATGGTTGAGATTGAGAGACTTATATTTCAGACTTGAAATGCTTATTACAAGTCATCTTCATGTAATATATATATTATATTTGTTATAGTTAACTTGTAATCAGTTTGCATAAAAGCAAATACAGCCTGGGGCATTGTTCTGCAAATGTCGAACGCTTCTAATAATTAGCTTCCTTGAATACAAATGTGTAGCACGTTAGTCGTAACTAGTCTCATCTGCCACATTCTGCTCCACTCAACGGGATCTCATGAGCTACGGTGATGTGAAACAATTTAGGGAACTGTGAGCTGGTGCAAAACTATGCTTCTTCTATTTACTGAGACTAAATATAAGGAGAACACACTTGGCGCATGCAGCGATCGTGTTATTAAATAAACATTACTTTCTGGAGTTCGGGATGACTAGAAAAACAAGCATATGTTCCTCACTTGGTGAAAGATAACGATCATCTTTTCAAACTTCATTCATGTATCGCACCAAACACCGCCAGGAACCAATGTAGACACATTCAGTATAGCACTCAGGTGAGTGTCTGTTAAAAATACATCAATTATACACTGAGAATAATTTTCATGCGATTCGAAAACAACATTGTCTATGACGAAGAAACTTAATTAGCTCGCCCCGTGTGGTGCGAACAATCACAACTTACAATTTGACACATACACTCGCGCATGCACGCACGTACGCACACACGTATCCATGCATGCGCACGCACACACGCACGCACACACGCACATGCACGCACACACACGCTGCGCGCATGCGCTCACGAGCTCTAGCACTCCTTACATATACGTATAATCTACACGTTGAATAATGCATGTGTCTGGAAAATATACATCGTATTTCAGTTTCTCTCTTGATTTCTGAATCAACTGAGCATAAACAATCATGCGATATTTTGGAATGAGCTACCTGTCTTTATGAAATAGCTAGCCAGTATAGCACAGATGTTTTTGTTTACTCCCGCCATTACCATAAAATATGGTTGAATGTATTGGAACGCATACTGTGTAATAATGCAAGTGATCTCCGAACAGATAATAGGACTCCCATGATCAGTACATGGGGTTATACTCTTCTATCTAAATAGCATAATAACACACGCCACGTAGTCTAATATACAGAGTTGAGAGCATGTTATTTTTGCATATAGTAAGCAGGTTTATTGGAAGCTGCAGCTGACACAACGCTAATATTGGGTGGGCTAAGTGAATGATAGCCTGCAGATTCATACACCAAGTTAACCATATATATATATAACGCATATATATATATCGTGATTGAGTTATATGTCAGTTCACACACCCGCGGATAGATGGCATCTACTTATAAACGTATTATATATTGTAGGCCCCTACTTTGCTGTTGACCCGCATGCGTAGGAGCATATTATTGTACACTATCATGGTCTATACAGTAACAACGCTTAATTTATATCTTGTAGACTATTGTACAAGTGGCATGTGCCAGGGGCACATCCATGGATTTCGCCTAAGTGGGTAAGTGGTCGGACAGGGGCTATGGGAGTGCCTGTTCTTCGCTCATAAGCATGCCGGTGTGTGTGTGTGGGGGCGGGGGGGCCGTTGCGTGGGATGGTGGGGGCGGGGGTCTGCCGTCCTCCGCTAAAAATAATATATTATGTGATTTGAGAAACCACCTTCCCCCCCCTGCTTTAAACACAATTTGTCTTATTGATGCAATCGAGGAAATGGGAAACCCATTTTTAGATGACAATTTTTACCTTAGTGACTCTAGATACCAAAGTCATTATGTCCGAGTCTGTAGTGAATGCGATCCGAACAGCAGAAGAACTAGGTATCAGACTGTACCACGCATTCGTCGCAGATCGACTATCTGTATCATCAAAATCGGTATATGACCCAATCCAAAAGAACAATTTGGCTTTGTTCAAATCAAAACAGAGGAAGAGTACCAGAACCAACACGAAGCTTGTTGCAATGAAGAGAGATGTACAGTTATTCTCTAGACTGTACATTTCCTGCCAATCCAGAGACGGAGACCTTGATTCTTTCTTTGAGCATGAGAATCATCCATGGCCCCAATCACTTGCTGAGAGCAACGCAATGCGCCAAGACAGCAAATCAGATCTGATGGGATGTTTGGAAGCATTAGTAGCTCGTGCAGCTGATTGTCCAGAGGGTGAAGTGAAGACCATTGACGGAGTAGGTATGATGCATAATCGAGTACAACCTTCCCTCAAAATTGGAAAACTTTCCTACGAGTTGATGCAAACAAAACAGGCCTCTTCACCTTTCTCGCACATACATTGGAGTCATTCGAGCTACCAGAAGGAAAGATACTCGTTACAACATGTGAGGAAAAAGTGCTGATGAGGCCAGAGCATGACATCTCATAACTCGCGCCATGCATGCAAGATGAAGCGGATGGTAGAATGTAGCTCCACGCCTTCCATGCATATCACCAAGGTTATCGAACAATGATGATTCATGCTACAGATACAGACATCGTAGTCCTAGCCATACGGACAGCACACTTTCTTCATGGGTGTGATCCCTGGGTCGCATTTGGCCATGTGAAGACCTTCCGCTATGTATCAGCTCATGGCATTGCTGTATTTTGTGGGATTGGCAAGCGCTGGAGAGCGTTGTCGTACTACTGTACAAACGCACATCACCATTGTCAAAGGTTAATGAGGCACGAAAACGACTTTTCGCTTTTGGCAACAGGCAGCTAGAAAACATTCCTCCGACCAGTGCAGCTCTGCTGCAACACACCAAACGTGCTGTGTTCCAGGCAGATCATCTTTGGGACCAATCACTCCACGCAAATGCAAAAACGCCATCGCCAGCTAACTGGGGTTGGGTCAGAGATGGAGACACTTGCTCACCGCAATGGAGTTTGCTTGCGGACGCATCTAAGGCATGCCGGGAACTCGTGAAATGTGCTTGCAAAAGTAATTGCACTGGCAGATGCAAATGCTATAAATCCAACTTACCTTGTACTCAGTTGTGCTCATGCGGTGCACAGTGCGTGTGACGTCTGTGACTCATGATTAAACAATCAACAGCATCAAGTATAGCCTTGCATACTCTAATAGGATAATTGAACGTATCTATAACGACCATTACTTGGTTCGATATTAAGAAATCAAGTAATTTAAACTATTTCTAGATGCTATATTGCTTTTGTTCTCAAGAGATGGATAACACATCTTAAAGAGCCACCGTCTTTTGACATCAAACACAGGTGGTCGCTATGGAAGGATTGATATTTACGTATTTAGAGTATTGTAGTGGGTAGAATTATAACGATTGACCCATGAAACCCCTAATTTGACATTAATCCATCTCTCCACTCCGTCTAGAGCTTGAGTAATGATAATTTTCCGCTGGGAAGGCGGCCATTTAGAATCCGCCATTTTGAATGGGTTCCCCTGGTAGAATCACGTGGCACCGCAGCTAATTATGATCAGGATACCGTAAACCACCTATAAGCCAAATTTCATGCTTTCTGCCAGAATGGAACATCTTTTTCACATATCTGCCCTACTATATAGTTTTCTGGAAATTGATAGCCAGATAATTCATGGATCGGGTGCTTCCAGCACAGGCGAAGCGTGGTGAAGCTTGGCTAGAGATAGCAGGGGCGTAGCTAAAACTGGATTCCTCAATTTGTAGTGAGAAATATTGTGAATGTTCCAGCACTGTTAACACCTGTAGGCGTGTGCATTGCACCGCATGTCTGTTGCATGATGTTTCTCATCATCGAATTGCCAGCCAATCGTATATGGCCGGACAAGTGAATGGTTCTTTTTATAGTTGCGTTTGTGTTCACTCGGTGTTTCGTTCCTATAATGCCTCAATTGTATGTGGGGCCATTATCCACACGCGGAACATGGCCTGTATGTCGTCCCGATGATGATACCAATGCTTAGACATGGGGGCTGACAAGTGTAGGGCAATCCTGTGTGAGAGACACCCCACCCCCTCCCCACTCCCACAACTCCCCACCCCACCACCTACGTACACACACCCGTGCGTTTGTTTTCCATAATTGTGCATCATCTGACTATTTTTCCTGCAAGATTGGAGTTAGGCACAGAGAAACCCGCTCAACCGTATTATTTTTCTTTTTATATCCGGGACATAGAACATTATTTAAAAGAACGTGGAAACACAAGACTGACACCATTGAGCCAATTGGCTGGTGTTCTTCACATGTATTTATACCAGTTACGATTGTTTTACGCAGATCGCATCCTTCGTATGGCACATTCAGCGAACTCCTTACAGAAAACGTTAAATACATTCACGAATTTTGCCAACATAATAAACTAAAGGTGCACCACAACACCACCAATATAATATATTATTCAAAACGTAAGAAGAAACACCAGTCACGTTTTCATTTAGGACCACATGAGATTGAAAGATTAGACGAATACCTTTTTCCCCCGCATTCTATGTAAGTATATGGACATTTCTTTGCCTGTATGATGCGTAATCTAAGACTGGGAGCTAAAGCTATGTTTGCACTAACACAAACTGTTTAGCAGTTTACTATTCCCAATGATCTACACTGTATAATGGTTGACTCAATGATTCAACCTGTAATACTGTATGCACCAGACATATAAAAAGTTGTTAAAATTAAAGCTGGGAAAATTCCACCAGAACATTAGCATTCAATGTAATGTGATTCGATATTGACCTAGCCTTGTAAATTCAGGTTATGGCAAATTTTCATCACTTCTCTACTTTTGCGCGCATAGACAAATATAATGTAAATATCAAATGGATCGATAATGCCAAACGATCTTCAACTAAATCGAACAAGGTAGCGTGTTTAGTTCAGATCATATACATATAAAAGAACTTGTTAGACAAACCAAGACATCTTTGAAGAACATAGTTATAGATAACTGACGAATGATATTAATAGTTCAAATATAATAAGCTCTTATGCATTGATAAAGCAAGGCTTTAAATTCGAATCATAAATCAGCAACCTAGATAACGGAGATGCCTCAATACGATGTCATTTCAGAACTCTAAAACATTATCTAGAAAGTATAGAAGCCAGGCGATTGGTGGGAATTGAGAGGAGTAAGATAGCCTGCGAAGTATGCAATGTTCTAGAATAAGAAATGGATTTCCTATTCGAATGCTCACGATTTAAAACCGAAAGGAGGAAATTTACTCCTGATTATATACAAGAACCTATACCAACGACAAAATTAAGGGATTTTTCCAAATATCATGCCGCAAACCTGCTTTGTATAGACTATGCAATCTATTACCATCCTCAAAGATAAAGATTCGAGACGAGCAAAATCAAATAAACACACGGGCGAACAACAACAACAACAACAACAACAACAACAACAACAACAACAATAACAATAACAACAACAACAACAACAATAATAATAATAAAAATAATAATAATAATAATAATAATAATAATAATAATAATAACAACAACAACAACAGCAACAACAACAACAACAACAGCAATAATAATAATAATAATAATAATAATAATAATAACAACTACAACAACAGAAACATCAACAACATAAGATTAATGTATATATATATATATATATATATATATGTATGATGATGATGATGATGATGATGATGATGATTATGATGATTATGATGATGATGATGATGATTTAAAATAATAATAATAATAATAATAATAATAATGATGATGATGATAGTGATGGTGATGATGGTGATGAGGATGATGATTTAAAATAATAATAATAATAATAATAATAATAATGATGATGATGATGATGATGATGGTGATGGTGATGATGGTGATGGTGATGGTGATGATGATGATGATGATGATAATGGTGATGATGATGATGATGATGGGGATGATGATGATGATGATGATGATGATGGTGATGATGATGATGACGATGATGGTGACGATGATGATGGTGATGATGATGATGATGGTGGTGATGATGATAGTGATGGTGGTGATGATGACGACGATGATGATGATGATGATGATGATGATGATGATGACGATGGTGATGACGATGATGATGATGATGATGGTGGTGATGATGATGATGATGATGGTGATGATGATGGTGATGATGATGATGATGATGATGGTGGTGATGATGATGGTGATGATGATGATGATGATGATGATGCTTTTTGACGATCTTATACAATATATAATACATGTTAAAACATTCACAAAAGCGATTGCGCGTGTGCTCGGAGTTACAAACTGGATACAATGCATGCTGGCATATGATTTGTATATATTTTTGAGCAAGTGTTGACGTCAATGTCAACAGCTCGGTCAAATAATCTTTGCCCAGAAAGCATATGTTTCACATAGGCGTGATAGGTAGATCTCGATTAAATATCTGGACTACAGCTTGCAAGATGGTGCAGTGCCTTGATTGGAAGCAATAATGTCTGCGATCTCGGTACTTAGTGGACCCTTCCAGTTTTAGCTATGCCCCGCCCATCTCTTTCTACGTTCCACCCACACCTCGGTTGTTTTGGGATCGATCGATCTCTGAACTCCCTGACTATCAATTTTCAAAATAATATGAAGGTAAGCTGTTGAATAATTTGAAATTAACTCGACAGGGCGCTGTTGCTGCCTGTGGCAGCAACAATGCCCAGTGAAATTATTTAAGAAAATATTCAACAGCATGTTTATTAAATAGCAATGCCATACAATTCGTACAACGTGTCGGAATATTGCGCGTTAAAGACGGACTATTTCGAATCAGGCATGGCGCCATGATTATGACGTCAGCATACACGTCACTTACTTGATTATGATGACATGTGGTGGATGGATAGACTGGAAAGGTGAATTGCCAATGTTCCATCCCATATAGATATATGCTAAAATATTAATAAAACCGAAACCGTATTTTGTCACCCAACATTTCATCAGTGAGATATTGTGCAGAAATTGGTAAAATAGAATACATTCTTAAACAATTGAATGTCCATATGTATCTGGAGAAATGCGAAAGATGTAATCAATGATGATCTACATATCAAAATTGACCAGAACTCCCTGGCGACGCCCGCGCTAGGGAACTGGGAGAGCAAGTTCAAGCCTAAGCTAGGGGTGTCTTGGATGGCAATGACTGGCATCTAACACGGTCGTGGATGCGTCTATTCAGATAGAGATGAGATAAAGATATAGGAGAAGTGTGTAGGGAGGGAGAGGTGATTTGGAGGGAGAGAGAGGATCGAGAGTGGATAAAGAGATAGAGGTGGGATGGAAGGAGGTAGGGAGCGAGACGGAAGGAAAGGGAGAGAGAGAGAGAGAGAGAGAGAGAGTGAGAGAGAGAGAGAGAGAGAGAGAGAGCAGAGCAGAGCAGAGCAGAGCGAGATGGGGAGGGGGGGGGGTAGTGGAGAGGGGAGAGTGAGGGGTGGGGTGGGGGAGCGATAAATGGGCGGCGGAGAGAGTGGTTGTGGGAGAGAGATGGGGAGGGAGAAAGAGGGAGAGAGATCAGGTCTTGAGCACACCGATTGACCATAGACTCGGACACGGAGATGCTCATAATAAGCCAACGTGCCACGCTGGAGAAGTGAAGTGACCTGAAACGGCGAAAATTACTACAATTATTAATGATGACATGGACGCGGCGGGCCGTCTTGTAATTAATCATATATCATCTTGTGTTGTTTAGCATCCGACCTACGGAACAATCTGTTCACCATGAGAGGTCTTCTCGTCAGCGAGATGGAGATAGCCATCGAACGTTATGCACAGGAGTCGGAAGAGTGGGTGGGTGAGAGAGGTCATGACGAATCCCGTATCTATGTAGAGAGGTAGGACCACTGGCCATCTACTACTCCGAAATGGGTGGCAGACAATAAACGACCAGTGGCCATCTACTACTCAAAGATGGGTGGCAAGCGATAGATGACCATAAAACACCTATTACTATGAGATATGTAGCAGACGATACACAACAACTGACCACTCCGAGACTGATGGCAGACGATATACTACCACTTGACATATACGAGACCTACTCCCAGACGGGTGATGTGTGTTTTCCTGATTTTAGTGGAATTTATGTCAGTTTAGCATGCACGCTAACGTGTACGGATGATTAACTTGTAAGTAATACAGAATTGTCCCAGGGCGTTGGTATTTGGCGTTACAAATATGTCTTTTGAATATTACCTCCAGACGTATGTTTTATCAAACGGATACCGCGTGAGCACCGGTTGATATTAACGCCGCGAGTGCAGGTGCCGTTATGAGGATGCGCTATTGGAAAGAAATGCTACATACTTACACGCCAATGAGGCAGATATAAATATCTCTTATTTCTGTCATATAAGAGCTACTCCACTGGACAGAATTCATTTCTTAGATGAGAAACGCTACAAAATAACACGTTTCTCGTTTTCCTTCATAACGGTGTTTGGCTCCGGGGTATTACACGGTGAATTGTTTTCTAATTTGAGCATAGCATCCACCTGTTGGATGGAAACAGTTGATCACGAAAGTGAGATCGTCACTTACTACAGACAAACTGCAATACGAACATGTGCTATGGTTCACGAGATGGTTTATGGTGGACGATGACCAGTGGTCAGTTTACTACCTGTCTAAGTGATCCGCCATCATGTATTCCCTGAAAGCGGATAGCGGCTAGATAGTATATATAACATGTGTGTTTGAATCTGGATTGAATCTACTCTGGAATAACTAGAGATTTGAATAATTTTCTTGCGGCAGAATGCTGTTTTCAATGAATAATTTAGCTATATTGCATTTTTGGGGGAAAATAGTACCGGATTCGTGTTGGCCTCGGGGACATTATTATTAGACGTTACATGGCAATGTTATTGCTTTTGCGAGTGGCATTATATAAAATAATTAAAACACTTTTTTCTAAGAAGCAATATTCGAAATCTGTTTATCTTCGCACTCGCACGTCGACGTGGGAAAACATACCGCAGAGAGATAACAATGAGAATGTGAATGTAGCTGTTGGTAGAATTACGACCCTAATCGTTACTGTACAGTTGGAGATTGCCTTCGTGCCAAACAAATATGTATATCCCAATGAATGTGTAACCCTTCCATCTCAAGACTCTCTCACTCTGACCTATATCTTTGACCTCGAATCAAACTAAATCCAGATCAGGATCCCCATCCGCACACAGGAGAAATGATCATCATTGTGTCATATAACCAATCCTCAATAAGTTGGGCAGGTATCTAAGGGAGGATTTACCAACAGTTTACAGTCCTAAGATTTGAGCTGTCCCCAGAAATTAAATATTTACTGACATGAATATATCTGCTGTATGCTCAATATCAGTTAATCACAAGTTACTGATAGACTACAGAACGACACGTAGTTAAATGGTACTGAGAATGTATTCAAGAGTAAAAGTGTGCAATAGAATGTGTGTAGATGTATGTCTATGAAATGCTACTGGTTTTTTTTAGAACAATATGATAGAAGGGTGGTATATACAAGTTGTGGGTAGTAGCATTCAAGATAGGATTCATAGGTTTCATACGTACATTACTGAGATGTGATCGCACGCGAAAATATGTACGAATTAGGTACTCCAAAAGGGACTGATTGGTACCTGTCACACGGTATGGCTTAGTAAACACATACTCCAATTGAAAAAGGAACATAACACACGATGTGACGTAGTAAGCAGGTAATCCAATCTGTGACTGTTCATAGAAACCTGATAATCTTCACGAAGATGTGGTGCTATGTGATGGTTCTCCAACTCAGTGGATCTTAAGCACAAGTGAAATGTTGCTGGTTCCCTAACACGGCGGTTCTTATAGGCAGGTGAATTATTACGGGTTCACTAACTGGCTGGTTCTTATAGACAGGTGAAATGTTACTGGTTCACAAATACTGTGGGGTTTAAAGACATGTAAAATGTTACTGGTTCCCAACCTTAGTGGTTCTTAAATTTTAAATACAGCTGAAATGTTACTGGTTCCTAAACGCGATGGTTCTAATATAGAGGTCTCACAAACACGTTGGTTTTTAAATAACACCAGTTCCCGAGTTATAGAGAATAAAAGCAGTGACACTTCATTTGTCATTCTAACTTTTAAATCCGTCTTCCAGTTAGATTTAATTGACTTCACACAATACAGTTTCTATGTAGGCCTACCCTCTTATATCACTATCTCTCTATCCTCACTCTATCTCGAGCTCGCATTAAAGTGGCGTAGCAAGGGTCATCTAAGTCGTGGGGCACCCAGGGGGCACAGCCATTACTAGGAGGCACTCATCCACCTGTCGGTTTGAGTGGTTTATGGCTTTCCCCCCGGAAATGGTTTTATCTGCATGCTCGCGGATGGCATCTTCTGCATTTTCAGCGGTAATGGATCACTACACGCCTAACGTGTTACTTGTCTTCCGTCTTCCTCTGTAATTTCGATAATATCAGAAGGCAGAGCTTAAAATTAAATTCAAGTGAATAAGTTCCCACATAACGTCTGATAATAACCGAAAAGAGTAACAGGTAACAGTTACTAGTTTTACTAGAGACGTACGGAAAGTTATTTTCTTAAAGAAATTTATTTAACCCCTCTTTTGTTAACAGCGCCTCAAAGTGCACAGAATGCAACTCGTATCAATTAACATTTAATTGTCATATTTTGCAATACAATTATATTCAGTTTGTAGACTGATGAAAGAATATTTTTCTAAATTTACAAACTAAATTTATAAAAATCGGTTTCTGCGGTCAAAACCACTAGTCCATTACAAAGAACATTTTAGACCAGGTTGTCATGTAAGGGGGGGGGGTGTTTTAGGAAAATGCTTGATTAGCCAGAGTCCATTTGCAGACCAAGAGAATAGTATTTTTGAAAATTTACCACTGAAATGACTGACTCGGTAACTGTATCAGTCATTCAAGTGGTAATTTTTCAAAATTACTATTCTCTTGGCCTGCAAATGGACATTCTTAAGACCAATGTAGACGTAGTTTATTGACAGACTTGACCATTAAAGAGTTAGGTTAACACAAGACGAGTTAAAAAGATAAATTTCCATATGTCTCTAGGAACTGCTACCTACTATCAAATGAATCCTTGCATAAGTACACAATAACTCTGTTTACAACGCTTATGCCAAATTCGTTTCAAAATAGTCTACATATTATTTCTTCCATTAGTCAAACCCATATTAACCGTATGGACAGAAAGACAAAATAAGCAAAATCATTTACAACGTAAGCATATTTGTTACATTGTAAATAATTGTTTCGCATTTTGTTTTGGGTTCAATTTCGTACAAAGGGTTTAGCAGCGGTGAATGATACCATCGTGTACATGGCTTAAAAGGGAACATATGAAGGGTCACCATAAATTACAAAAATCATGTAGTTCTATTGTAGAGCCCATATGTAAGCTACTGTGTAGACATTTCCTGTGACATTTAATTATAAATCCGATTAAAATTGCGTTTAAAAGAGCTATGTTGCTCTAATTTTCTGCGAGTTAATTCAACATATGACGTCATAGGTTGAATCCCGTCCGAAAAAGACCACGATAATGCTGGAGGGAAACGCCTGATAAAACGCAATTCGCAACGTTATTGCAATAGAGCTGTTGGATGACAGCGAGAAAAACATTCAACCTATGACGTCATAACCTAATTCTCGAATAGAAATTTGGCTAACATATTTAACTAACAAATATATCTACTTCTAATTTGAGCACAGAGCTTATAATTAACGTTACGGCCTCTAGATTAAGTTTATATAAAGAAGTATAGGGGGTATGGTGATTCCCTTTAAGTTGTATTATCTTGTATAGTTGATACGACACATATTATCCCGGAATAGTGGTATGTGACTATTTCGAATAAATGAATAACCACCAAGCTTGTGATTATGGATTACGTGTACGATACTAGACATTGAAATATAATGTGTAACAGTAATGTGACTAAGTTCTACACTTTCCAGATTATATTTTGCGCACACTACTTTGTGGATACTATTGTGCACAGGGTTTACCATTTAAGTTGCATGTGATAATGTTGATGTGACACAGACATTTTTCTCATCATCTGGTTATTTGGAATAAGCCATTAGGCTTATATGCATAAAACACATTTTTATCTGACTCGAAACCTAAAGGGTTTTACCTTGGAATATTTCGCTCATTTCGCCAGCGCTTCCTCTGGCACTCTGACATCTCGTTATTCTCGTTGGCCCTGAGGCCAACGATGAGGGCCAACGATGACAACGATGAGTCTGGGCGGCTGGTGAAACGCAGGCGAACTGAGTGAAATATTCCAAGGTAAAAACCTTTTAGTTTCTAGCCAGATACAGTGTGTTTTAGCTATGAATTAGCCGGAATTAGGAAGCAATATATTTGGATTTATCAGGCTTGTAATTATGGATTATGTAAGCCCAGCCAATATATCAAATAAATAGTAACATAATTTATGTATGTTACTTACTATAGATATTACATTTTAAGATCTAGTAACATAAATTATGTCAGTAGATATTCAGCTATTATGGTTTATGTGACTGTCAGTTCTTCACTTTCCAGTTTATAATCGTACGTGTGTTAAGAATGTCATGTCAATACAGTGATGATGATTGATGAATGTTTTCTTGGATGTAATGGTTTCTATAAGCATAACATCAGACGAAAATTATTCAGAGAACCATATGTCAGTACTTCAATCAGATACTGCTAATACAACTAATATTCAATGAGTCCGGGTTGAACGTTCATTCAAAATATGTGGACGTACTTATTGTTGTGCTCGCCAGCGAAAATGTTTATGAAGTCATCCATATTGATTTGTTTCCCTCTCTAAGCATGGATGCCAATTACTTCCAAAGATAAGAGTTCTTAGTCTGGCGTGATGCTTCGCAGATGGCTCTTAATATGGCGCATAGAGGAGAAACTCCTCTTACATGAGGGTGATGTGGGTGGCAGCACAAATGCGATATTCAATAACCTATACAGGTCAGGGAATGACTCCAATGAATGTAGCAAACTCACAAATACTCCCTTTTCTCACCGCAGTAGATCTCTTACTCTCAACTAACATCCTAGCTTGTCTCAGTTCCACTTCTAGATATGCGTTGTCAATACCATACTGTTCTGTCATTGTCGCGAACTGTGCGATATCCAGGAACTTGATACCTCTTGGGTCCAATGCTGATATGCATCTTAGAAGCTCTCTGCTGGCAGAATCAAATCTTGTTCCCAATTCAGACGCGAGCTTGTCCATTACAGGTCCTCATTAGTAGTCTGATCGCCATCATCCCGTTAACCTGTTGGTGTCATAACAATGCTATCCGCAAGACGTCTAGGTGGTGTTCCAACAAGCGGTCGCTTGGCTGGTGGAACTACCTCAATATTTAGAGATTTAGCCAACTCAATGCATTTCTGCCATAGACTGTGTAAGTCCTCACACAGCTGCACTTGAAGATCTGCTTGGACGGTATCAATCACATCTGCAGCTGCTGACAAATCTAGTGCTGGTGAATGGAGTATGTCTGATAGCAACTTTGCCAGGCGCAGAATGTGAGTGAACATAACCAAATATGTCACTGTTGTACAGTTGAAATTCATCAACATACATCTGCTATCATGTGCTCTTTTTCCAGTGTGGGACTCTTATATTTCCTTAAGTGTACTAATCACACTTGGTAGCGTGTCTAACATAACATTGCATGCTATAAACTGACATGCCCGTCTGGTATCACTCACTTTCTTCAGAGTATGGATTCCTTTCCCAGGAGAGTTATTTCTGCTTCTTAAGAAAGAGCTCGTAAGGCACATGTGATGATACAAGGACCTACAGTTCGTCAAGTAGGCTGAAGAGTGCTCGCCACCATTATTATTGGTTTCAGACTGTCTACTATGACTAAATTAAGCATATGATTATAACAGTGAATATAAACTGCATTTGGTGCTTTTCATCTCGGAACAATGCTTGCACTCCTCTGTTACAAGCACTCATGACAGAATCTCCATCGTATATCTGTGCTACACAGTCGATTATTTTGATTTTCCATGACACGGGAACATCTCACATGTCTTTTAAATACTCAGTATTCAGTTTACTCAGGCGAACGAAATCCATGAATTCCTCGTGTATGCCGTTGTTGAATACATAGCGCATGGCAACTGAGAGCTGCTCTCTTTTACTTATGTCCTTGGATTCATCCATCATCACTGAGTAGTCAACACTGGTATAAACGTCCGTACTGAGTGCTGATCTAATCATCCCTGCTATTACGCCGAATATTTCATTTTGATTTTCCAGGCTTGTGTACTTTAGTCTGTGTCGCCCTGTCAGTCTGCTTTTAACTAAGTCATCTTGTTCGCTTAAGAGTTCACGAATTTCCCAGAAATGTCCTCTATTCTCGTTGTATCTTCTCTATGACATATGTAGGCGTTTCTGGCTTGCTGTCAATGAGATAACACGAGCAATATGCTTCACATAATGTCTATTCTCACATACAGTTTTTCATGTGCTGATATAAGTGCCACATCAACAGTTCGTCCTTACCTGATACGCTCTTGAAACTCTTTCCATGCGAAAAATGTGAGATGGTGGTAATCACTTCGTTCATGCTGGGTGAATCCTGCATCTTTCTCGGTTACCGTCTTCCACCGTCGGTAGCCTACTGATGTGGAAACATGCTGTAGCAAACGCAAAGGCAAAATGCGGCATCATTACTTATAGAATATTCCAGCCAACTAAAGGAAGTATACCATACTGATCTGAATGAACGTTGTTTAACTCCGAAAGGAGTTGATGGAAAGGATAAGTATGTTGGTTGTACTGGACCTTCACTTCTCCCACTACTTATATCCGCTGGTCCTGGAGGTCATGGAGGCTGAGCTACCAGTGGATGTTTGTCGTGGCCTTCCTTCGGTGTTCCTATTTTCCCATGACTCCTATTACAGATTTATTCTGATCATACAAATCTGCTTCACTCGATGAATCTGAGTAATCGTCAGAAAAACGTCTTCTTCATAGGTAGTCATTGGTGCATCTGAATTACCTACACCTGGTTTTCGGGGTCTCCTATGGCTTTCTGGTGTAGGTAAATCTGTCGATTCAGCCCCTTGCTTCGCAAAGAAGTGCTTGATATTTGATTGCGTGGCCATGACTTCAATCTGTGTAATGACATACTTATATGATAAACAGCAGATATGAACAGAATAAGATTTTACATATACAATGATTGAAACTATGGTCGGGAGAAACAAGTAGATTGTACATGTATGGGCAGACTAATGCACGGATGGGGAAATAAAGAGGGACGGATGGATGGACAGACTGACCTAGTTTTGATACATGCACACATTCTTAGTAAGATACATACATATACCAAGTTTAATGATAATACATGTATATAAAACCTTTGAGATTATGGTCTGGATGGTGGACACACATATAGAGTGTGAATAGATAGATGGACGAATTGACGGACTAATGGATGGATGGACGAACCTAGCTGTGGTACCTGCACACAAGATGTATCCACACTCCATGTGTCAAGGTCATGCACATAACAATCTTGAATCTATGGCTCAGGGAAACCGATAGAAGGGAATGGATGGGCGAACTAACGGACGGACAGAGAAATGAACATATCGACGGAAGACTGGTCAGATTCACATGGGTTTGATGCATACACACATTCGTCCTAAGATATATGCACACCACATTCATGATCATTCATGATGGAATTAGATAATGGTTTAGAAACAGCCGCTCAAAATACAGATTTAAGACCTGATGCCAGTTTAGTACAAGAAGGCGGAAATGTAAAAAACTAATGTTACCTGCTATTACAGCTATGACCCCACCCCCTGGGGCCATGACGTTGAGCGTTCCCTTTCTCCGACTGTGCAGTATGCTACCTTTACAACCATCACAAATAAGTTCAAAATCAAATCTGTGACCAGAAAATAGGTCTTGTGCGCACATTTGGCACTCGGTTCTAGCCAGCAAAAGGAATTTCAGAATACAGCCACATGTACACGTTAATCAGCTGGCCATACAGAAAGTGAGCCAGCTAACATTCTATGTAAATAAAACTAAGAAAGCAACACACTGCCATACTGCACAACAGCCAGCGAGAGAGATGCTAATATCTTTGACACTTCAACGTCAGACAATCTGCAATTGCCAAAGTATCAGCTTATGTTTGGATTTGAAATCATGCTAACGTAATGCTCACGATCTAGTCAGACCGCTACTCCAAAATTGGCATGTGACCATTCCACTCTGAATTCTGTTTCGACACACCCGCCAGAAAGCATCATCGGTCTAAGAATCTGTGAGAAATTCATTGAATAACTACCGGAAACTGTTGCACTGCGCATCTGCAACAATTTCTAGCATCATCATTCAAAGAAAATCAAAGCCATTCCAAGACACCAACCGTATGATGCGAATCTCAAAAACAGGCTATCAGAATCGAGAGGTTAACGCGTCGGGCTAGCTATTACTTGACATGCAAATCTGGAACCTAACAAAAACCACGCTGTCTAAAATTCGCGTTCGTCTCCTATGAATAGTCTTTGATAACTATTCCTTAAGTGAACACATTCCAATATAAAAGCTATCCAGATAAATGCGTGCATCTGATAAGCACTCAAAATAAACTTTGACATAATCCCAAAATTCGATCCGACTGCTGTTTGATTACAATGTATTAGGATCCGACAACTTTGGGCATAATCCGAAACAAAATAATCTGGAAAATCCGAAAAACTTGTTCCACCTGTAGCTCGCTGCGTTGCGTCGGGTCGTTCCACGATGTCCGCCGCGCCATACGTACGTGACGAACGCAGATGATGGCTAGCTCTCGGTCTCGGGGTAACTGATTCCGAGCGACGCTGACCTGCGGGGATCAAAGACCGGCTCCGAAGGTCAGTCGAACTCAATCGTTCCGGTGGGGTCGTAAGACCATTGCCGCTAGCATTAAATTGCACAGTATCTGCCCATGAGTTTGTGTCACCGGTATGCCTGTTCATAGCGATTTTGTGATCTATGAACTTACAAGATTTAGATGGTTACCTAAAATAATTAAAGAGTAACTAACATATATCTCTGATACAATTGTTGAGATATAATATTATGAGAATAATAGATAACATAGAACAGCTATATGAACCTCTAAACGTGGAGTCACCGGAGGTACCACACAGACACGCAGGTCCGCAGAGGTACCGCTACAAAAGAGGCTCCCGCATACGATATCACTAATTAACGTAATATAAGTTATTATACCTCTAAGCTGAAAAGGAAGAAGAGAAAGAAACTCTTGAGTGGCGAGAGGCGTTGTGCCTCACGCGGGAATCACTCCTAGTGCTGTATCCTTGGGTGAGGAGTAGTAGCCTCACGCGGGCCGCCGTCACTAGATCCTGGCGAGAGGCAAGTGCCTCGCGCGGGCCTCCGTAGAAGGAAAATGCTGCCACCGCAAAGGTGGAGTGACAGAGATGGCCGCAGAAGCGACCATCCTGTGTTCAACCAAACGGTGCTGCAAGAAAAGACCAAGACCATCCTAGTGAAACTATATCTAAAAGTGTTGCGTGCTGTTTTACGTGAAGACGAGACAAGCGATTCCCGTAGAATTCCCAAGTCACCGTCTTATGCAATTACAAGAATACTGAATTAGTAGGTGCCACTTTTATTTATGCGGGCCTTCTTCTGTGCCTAACCTATCATTTAGGTTTTAAAAGGACAAGAACTAGTTTAGGCCACAAATGGCGGGTACCCTACCTAGCTTTAGATTCAGCTGTCGGTGAGAGCAGATACCCCACGATATCAGTGCTCGAGGCAGTATGCGTACATGTCATTTTGCAAGATCTCCGAGCCTGATGAGAGTCCAGACAGCTTGCTCCGTGACCACATACACCATCACAGGACGATGCTACCCTTTTACACAAGAAAATTTATTCCAACTGGATTGTCATTACGGTGGGGATTAGAAAGCCTGATATCCACCGTTAATGTCCTTCCCGCAATGGCGTGGCAGATTCCATCATCTTGCCCAGATATGTGTACAGAATTCGGTGGCCATACATATCTCGTCCGTCACCAATCCTATGGAACTAAGTTATTGACCTATCATTAGGTTCATATATCCAAGTTGCCTAAATATGCACTGCGATGCGGGGATATTCTAAGAGAGATAAAGAGAAATAATAATAATAATAATAATAATAATAATAATAATAATAATAATAATAATAATAATGTTTTCGCAGTGCCTCCTACATTGGCAAGGGTAACTAACCAACACGTATCCTAAGATTCAGGGGGGTGTATGTGACACCGTACCTTGGCCATCACCGCTCGGAAACCTTCTATAGTATCCCAGAGTCAGATCAGCCCACGGTGCGGATAGGGACATCCAAACAATTAAGACGCCATAAGGCTTAGTGGAACATAAAGAGAGACAATAACTTTATGAATATGAAGCCCTATAGGTAAATTGGCCAATTTTACACAACCTTGCCGGGGTGCGGAGCTAGATTACCGCAACGATAGGGAAAGAGGCGTATACTATGTGTCTCGTGACGAAGAAATTGTCTCTAATCACATTACACCTATCCTATCGAGCTGAATAGTCAGGTTTAGTCGGTAGCATGCGGGGCTAAACAGAGTTAATAGCACGGACAGCGACCTCAGTGAAATATTGTCGGTGGCGGGAAAACGTGATGCATATAAAGTGTTGCTGTATAGTATCTCCTAAGTGCACTGCGGTCCTAGGTTTTCTACAAATAAACAAAACATATCAACTGATGGCTACTTGCCAGATACTAAAATAACCTAGTACAGAGCTGTAATAGTACATAAATTGATTAGAACAGTAATAATACAGGTTGATAGACCTAATACGGTGCGGTTAGTGAAACACCTTACAGTGAAACAAGGATAATGTGAACAGTAAGAAAGAAACTATAACAGGCGGTCCTGAGATCGGGACTATAGCTGTGAGTCATCGGTACCGTTTACAGAGAAAAATACGATAATTAAGGTATAATTAAATGCATATCTTAAGAAAAAATTAAAGACGGTGTAATTAAATATATCATGTATAGTTACTTGAATACCCAGTAGCCGTTCTTAAATGCGGCTACCATGTTACTGAAATTGATACGTCACTATGCTCGTGACGTGAGTTGACAGGTTCTCTGTAGACTGGATCAGTTCCCGCATGTAGATATTCCGCAGGATACGGTCTCTGTAATGCTGGTCCAGGAAGGAAGGGGTACAAACTCAGAACAGTGAAACACAGTATAAGAAAAGTCTACTGATTATCTAGCAAGTTCTACACGATGCGGTATGTGACTAAAGTGTCCGTTAATAATAATGGTAAGTAGTATAGTTAAAATAACCCATTAACAGGGAGGGTTATTGATACAGTTGTAATTAGAGCGTACTATTTAAGGTTAACGGTGCCTGGTGTGTCAATTAGCTCTTAAGACACACCGAGCAAAGTTTACTTGGCTGCGGTCAAGACGTTAAATCATCACATACGACATGCAGTATGGCGCTTGAAGCTCCACTTTTCAGCGTGGCTGGCAGATCCGGTGAGTTATCCACCAAGGAGCATCGCGGGCTCTACGGTGTACAGAATCACATATCGAGACCGTAAGGGTCCACCGTAATATTAGTTCCTATGCAGTTAGTAATTGAAGCAGGAACAATGTAACCTATGAAGATGTCGTTCACAGTGCGGTGGCCCGATTTTTCTTGCGGTCAGAGCGGTACTGGTAGTTGAAGTTGTGCCGAGATGATGTTGGATTCAGTCTTCGCCACTCCAGTTGTTCAGTCAGGTTTCCGTGCTTGGAAAGCTCCTGAACGGTCGGCAACCGGCCGATAGCGCTCTCGATCCTCATAAAGCAACCCCTTTTATACTCATGGTGACGTCGTAACTGGCTGCCTTAACCAATCAGAATCTGATGAACCAGCCAATCAACGCGCTGTAATCCTGTGACGTGTACACAATTATCTAAATATTGAGATAGATATAGATGTGCAGATGACGTAGTGAGTCACGTGTTACATAAGTCACTGCTTATTTAGCTATATACATATATACCCGATTACGACGCTATGGAGATATATGGAGCATAATTAGAAGGAGGAAAACTGCGATAACTCAGCCATTTCTTAACCGATTTAAAAATAGTTAACATATTTTAAAGGCCCGTCGAATTCTAGTCCTGATTGATACCAGATTCTGCGGAAACGAGCAAGTATAAAGGATTACAATGTACTTACTCGGTACACTAAAAGCGCTACCCGCTCTTGAACGCGTTACGCGTGCTCTAACAATGCAACAGTTAGCGCGCGCATGCGCGCTACGCGTCTTGACGAACTTAGTCGTTTTGACGACGAAATCTCTCTCATAGGCCCATACATGCTTATGGCTCTACCCAGGGGGGGGGGGGGGGGGCGCGGCGTTCGTGGAACGAATCCAGAACGGGTGACGCATACCCAGCTTAGCTGGTACGGCCCGTATCCGACCGGTCGATCCGGACTACATAACTTTATAAACTGCCGTGTTTGAAATTGTTACTATTGCAGAGAGAACAGTCTGAACAACAACAGCGCACAATAACAACTGTTATGATTATTCACGTCTTGTAGATTACTTTTCCTTACACATACCATTATGATTTAGCAATTTCAATTAACATGTTAATTGGTTTTATCAGCTAAATAGTAATGATGTGCTTTCAATGAATTTATGTACGAACGCACAGACGCACGCACGCCCGGATGCGTGGACGCATGAACACATGCACGCGCGCACGTACGCCTGTACACGCGCACACCTACGCTAATTTGATGTTGGTTGAAGTGGTCACAGGAAGTAATCTCTCAAACATGGCATTATGTTCAGAAATATATAGGGCTCTGACTCACACAGTCACAAGTTCCCAAATTATCCCCATATTATCTAAAATGTACTGTAATGGTTGATAGGCCGGAAATGCGTACATAAGCTAAGTTAAGCTCATCTACTATACAATTGTTTAAATATAGACCCCAGACGAGTCTCTAGTCTACACACTGATAATATAACAGCTGGTGCTTATTTTTCGAAGTTTGCTTGGCTCCTACATCCTCGTACTGCCTGCACTGCGCATGCTTCACTTATTAGAGCGTAACATAGTGGAACTTGAAGCAGCAGCAGCAGCAGCAGCAGCAGAAGTAGTCGCTTTCAAATGAAGTGATCTGTAGCCATGCTGTGACAAGATATGCTTAAAAAGTGGTTTCGCTTCTCATCTATCTTCATTATATGCCGACGAAAACTAGGATTCAAAATAGCGCCAAAAACTTTGCAAGCACTGCTGTAAGACAGTAGATAAAAATAGCTCGAGGTTACAGTGGCTGGTATGCAAACAAACAGTCTGCGTATCGGTGTCTACGTTGAAGGCTAACAGGAGGAAACAAACTGGTAAATAAACATAAATTACATCGTAGCATGGCGGGAGATTGTAGCTGCTAAGCGTATATCTACCATCTGTGAAATAGATTTGACTAGCAAACAACATTCTACACAAAGAATTAACGATCAAAGAAATAGAAGCATCTGTTTACAAGAAATAGGTAAGTGTGTCTAAGAATAACACGATTTCCGAGTATTATCATCCAGCTGGAAGAGAACAGAGTGCAAACATGCTAAGAAAGACCAGCTATATTATGTTTTTATTCGCGATTGATGTTGACATATTCTAAACACCTTAACGATTCAATTAAACTGATGATATTTTAGATTTAAAACATCGATGGAACGCTTAAAGTGGTGCTAATCTCATCTGAAATGTTGTAATGCACTGATAGGTTATGTTTTAGAAATACTATATCCTTCATATCCTGTCACATTCCCTTATCTGTATCACAATTATCTGCTTTGTAATATCGCGTAAATGTTGAACGTTGATCGCACCATTTTGTCTTATCTTTATTATGTAATACTCATCTCGTTGAATATTTTGAATGGGAGATTCTAAACTGCTCCTATCATTCCCTCTGGCATGGTCGTCTATAGGTATGTGTATGGAGATACCCCTGCTGCCGTATATATGATTGTTGCCATGGTATTGCTTTTGAAGAGACGGGCAGGTGTCCCGGGATGTAAGGAGCTCACGTATATGAAATTAATTATGCTTCCAATACGATTCTCGTCTGGTTATTGGGTTTGGGTCATAGTAGAATGTAAACGATTTGAATGTGCTATGAAACTCGCTGACAATCGGCCTGTCTAATTATATCCAGCATACCTATTACATGGAGTAGTATTGTAGTGAGCTGAGCGTGTGTGTAGGGATGGGCATTCATGCATGCTCTCTACGTCAGTCTAGCACCCAACTCATTAGAATCTGCCATTTCAATTGAAATTATCTAGCACATCTTTGGATAATGCCAGCATAATCCAACGCAAACTGTGCGCATCCGCACATGTTAGAGTCAAGCCTTTTGTCAGTGCCATGGCTTGGGCACCGAAGCCATGATTTAATTACACCTAGTCTATATTCGCTAATCGGCAGTGACTGTCCGGTAAGAATTTGTTCTCCCTGTAGTTTGTCTGAGAGACTTAATGTCGTACGCGCGGAATTGCCTGTACAAAAAATTGAGTGCAGCAGCAGAATCCAAGTGTGTAGTAAAATAAGTCCCGAGCCGAGTGATGTGTACTGCGTGAAAGGAGAGTCGTGTCCATGTCCCAACCCTAGACCTACCACCATCGTCTCTCAAGCATACTTCAACGCTCATTGACATTAATCCTCCCGTATTCCTCCGCGTAGTTTTTAACAATTCAGTGAGTATCCGGACAGGCAGTACGGAGATATGATAGCGCAGTGCGGGTGAGGCGCACGCCTTATTTTCTATAATTCGTGATAATATATTAATAGAGAGATAAATTATATCATATCAGGAAACGAAAATTGATGCAGCAGAACTTAATTGATGGATATGTTACAACACGTCGAGTTGGCACAGCTAAACGAGTGTGCTACTATTTTCCAGGCATGTTCGTCATGATTTGACCGGTTGAGGTAAACGCCTTAGGGTAGTTATCTGGGTGGCAGTACGCGTGCCCATTTAAGGACGCAAATCATGATTACCCAGGTATATATATGTTCACACAACAAACAATCCCGCAGATACTGTCTTAGTAATATATCCATTAGTCCATCTGAGGAGTGAAGATAGGTTTAGTGAAATAGTATCGGATGTCTAAAGATGTGCGTACATCATCTAGAAGCCATATCAAATTAATGCACGATTAGGAATAATGTATTGCACCCCTTCTTTAGTGAACGACGTGGCTGAGTGGAAGCTGCAACAGGGATATGTTGTCGATGGGTTTGCAGCAGAATTTGCGCTACCATGAAAGCCATTTTAGAAGTATAATATGTGTAGTATAGCGTTACAGTCAGCAATTCATAGAGAAATAGCAACTATGGCGGCGAGGTGGTGAAGGCGATGGCCACAATATAGAGTACAAGCCAGACTGAGCAGCTAAGCACCATGACGCAAGCAATATTGCCGAAGACGAACATTAAAAAGATGATGGCAGAAGTGAGGTAGCGACAGCTATGGCACTTGCAAGGCGATGGACAGACCTGGGTGTCTGGTCGTCGAGACAGCGATATTACTACTCAAAAAGAAAAGGATTCTCTTGGATTGGCATACGCAACTGTTGTCCCGAAATGATGGCTTTATAAGTCGACTCCACCCGATTCGCCTCTGGCCTGCGACCGTAATACTATTGTTAAGATCGAGGATATCAACAACATCGACGGCAACGAGAACGGGGAATCCAGAATTCCGGTTCGTCATTCAATCATATGACGTAATATCCGATTGCGTGGGGTATAGGGTGACATCATAATAAATTCCGTCATGATTCCATGAATGGCGTAGTTAAGTTCACCACGAACGCTTAATTGATGACGGACTAAGAGTTGTTGCACGAATTGTATGTCTTTACTATTTAATAAACATCCTGTTGAATATTTTGAAACTAATTTGAATGGGCGCTGTTGCTGTCGCAGGCAGCAACAGCGTTCAGTCAAATTAGTTTCAAAATATTGAACAACTTGCCGGAATAGTTTTCTAGAAATGAATAATCGTTGACTCCTCCATTCACCATAACTGAAATGTTATCCTGAGCGTTGATCTGTGATCATACGAATCTAAGTAGGCTGGCCATTGATTATTTAATTGTTTTCTTTCTGCCCGGATGATTGAGCGCAAAGCTCAGCCGGAAATTAAGACTTATTCTTTCCAAAAATAGAACCGGCTACACGGTATGCAGCTGGTCTCTCGTGATTCTTTATATACCTAGCTGAATGTGGGTTTGTATTTCTGGTAATTCATTGTTATTGGCATTTGGCTTGCTATCTAAATGTTGTTCAACGTTCTGATAGTTTCAGTGGTAGCGCACCATTTATACAAATGAACAATTGCAGTTAATCAACAGCAGTCCAAGAATATCGTGGCGTCTAGTCAATGCTTATTTAACAGAGTTGCGTCTGTATGGACCACGTATGCGCTCTTGCCATGACGAATGCAATGTATAGCGCGGTATCTACTACATCTAGTGACACTAAACAATAGAAAGTGCTGTTAATTTTACCTTTTATCGATAATTCAATTAAATATCATTATTTTATTTCGATGGACCTTTCCATTTTTAGCTATGCCCCGCCCATCTCTAGCTACGCTCCACCCACACCTCTCTCGTATTGGGATTGATCGATCTCTGAACTCGCTGACTATCAATTTCAGGAAAACTATACGGGTAAGCTATTGCATATTTTGGAACTAATTTGACTCGGTCTTGTTGCTGCCTATGGCAGCAATAGCGGCCAGTCAAATTAGTTTTAAAATATTCAACGGCATGTTTATTAAATACGTCAACGTGGCTTTCAATGGAGGAATCCAGTTTTAGTTATGTCACGCCCATCTCTAGCTAAGCTACACTCAAACTTTTCCCGTGTTGTGATCGATCGATACCTAAACTCACTGACTATCAATTTCCAGAAAACTATACAGGTAAGCTGTTGAATATTTTGAAACTAATTTGACTGGGTGCCGTTGCAGCAACAACGCCCAGTCAAATTAGTTTCAATATCATCAACGAGATAAAACGTAATTAGATGATTTCACTCATGTTTTCAAAATATTTTAACTCATTTGGTCGCTCTGATCTTGATTGTTGACCTTTTGAACCCAACATTATGAAAGCTCTCCGGGACGCTACAGGCAACCTTCCATCCACGTGTATTCAAGGCCTCTCCAGTAGAACCAGCATGTTATTGTTAAATACGCTTTTGTGACTGACTGACTAACTAAGAGAGATAACTGTTTATTGAGCTGCTCGTCGCAGTTAAAAATAATTATTTTAATTTATGCGGATTGAAATCATCAAATTACGTTTTATTTCGTTTTCTACATTGCGGTATATAAGCTAAGCCTCTACAGGTATACAATTTTAACATATTTATTTTCAAGCATTCGTGTATAAATGTGAGCTTTTAACAGTTTGTAAAAAATTACGTAAGAATGTGAGCCAGTGGGTTTACAGGGAGATAGTACAGATACGCGTTCCTATCTACCTGTTGAATCTGTACGGATACACGTTAAACTGTCAGCTGAAAAATCGAAGTGGCCAGCGGATACTTTGTGCACGTGTATATCAGCTCAGAGCCCTAATGTGTCCATTAAGTAACCCGCGCATGTACTGGTCAGGTGAGGACAGTCAGTGTATGTGTGCAGTTACTCTCAACATGTGCCAGCTCTCTAAGAAGTATTCAGTGCCCAAATAATATCTACTATTTTATCATGTGTAGGTCGGCTGGTGGCCTTGCAGGGGCAATCTTCTGTGTGGGTACTGGTTAGCCTTGACGTCCACAGTGACTAGCTTCCTTGCAAGATCAGATCAGCCGAAAATGCCGCAAGGAACCGCTTCTATGCAAGTGCGTAGTGGGCAGGTGGGAAGTTTCCAATCACTAGATATCTTGCATATACCTGCCAGAGGAGGGCTAAGTCACATCAGATCCCTTTGAAAGTGTACGTGCCAGGCATATATTGGAAATATCATAGCTAGCTGATTTAGTACCTAATGGAAAGCGTTCTAGGTAATGTAACGCATCGGGTTATGTTTTGAGAATTGTAGGCTTTAGTCAAAATATAGTTTGCTTTAATTGTTATGTGTATTTAATTCGTTCACTGTTTGTTTAATTTGATTGGAAATGATCGGTTGCATAGATCACTTAACAAATTACCAAGACAATTCACATTTCCAGAGCATCCATCCATCATCTGACCTCGTATGGCGTCATACTCAGCTCGGCACGTATATGATGACGACACACTCATTACGTCACAAAATGTTCCATATAGACCGTCAGCAAATCAGAAATTGTCCGACACGTTGTATGAATTGTATGCCTTTGTAATTCTTTGTTTTTTAATAAACATGCTGTTGAAGAGGCAGCAACAGCACCCAGTTAAATTCGTGTCAACATATTCAGCAGTGTACCTGTGTAGTTTTTTGGAAAGTGATTGGCAGGGTATTCAGAGCTCGATCGATCCCAATACGAGCGATGTCTGGGTGGAGCTTAGCTAGAGATGGGCGGGGCATAGCTAAACCCGGAAAAGGTCCATTATTAAGAATAGCATACATTTTTTCCAAGAGAGTCAGTATATGCGCATGCTATGCGAAACACGGTCCGATAGATGGATCACGTATAAAGAACCGTCTGAAGTGCTCACTGACCACTCTGCTGAGATAACAAACAACTATTTGTCCTGTCCTTTACAACTTCTGGCAAAGTGAGATAAGATGTAAATCATTTACAATGTACAGCCAGAATTACAGTATTCTTGTTGTACCATGAACTCATCTCATGATTAATAATTTGGTGATGCTGGCATCAGTGACATGAGTTGTGTAGGACTTTGAGGTAGTTATATTCATGGTTCATGAGCACAGCCAGCAGCCACTGGCCATATCTGAAAGCCAGATGTGTGGAAAAGCTGAAGTACGCTTTCAGAGTGCATCATAATGAAATCCGAGGAAGCTGGAGTATGCATACGTATGTTTTGCCGGCGTGCATACCAAACCAAACAAAGCGTGACGAATTATTAAAGCAAGATGTGTGTGTGTGTGTGTGTGTGTGTGTGTGTGTGTGTGTGTG